>PVIW01001640.1:14781-277105 GCA_004026585.1 Noctilio leporinus | reverse complement strand
ATGGCTAACATACTGTAATTTGTAAACTTAGTATGAGAGAAATAATATGCCTGCTTTTACGTGATACAGTACATTACTACTATTGCTAATACTTACTCCAATTCTCGTTTCTCATATTGACTTTTAAATTTAATGTTCCCATTACTTGCTCTCTCTAATTCATTCATATTCTTCAAAAAAAATTAAAAAAAAAAAAAAAGATAGGCTAACTATGATATCACTTTTCTGAATTAAATATTTAGTACCCTGGAGGTGAATAACAGTAGGTCTTAAAACACTGAGTTTCTAGTTTGATGCAGGAGAAAAAATAATAATCACATAGCTTTCTACAACTGTAATGCATCAGTAAGATGATTCACTCATCTTCAAATACATTTTTGTTCAAGTGTTTATTTTGATTATAAACAGCATGAACTACAATAGTGCTCTAGTAGTTCTGATAGTATTTTTCCCTATGGAAATGCTGAATGTGGAACTCTCTCCAGTCAATAGTAAATAATTACAAGATGTCACAGTAAATAATTACAAGATGCCTTTGACTCAATGAAAAACTTTTTAATAATGATAACTGCCTCCAACTTCAAAGCCTGCCAGTGTTTGTAGTATATATATATATATATATATATATAGTATTTCTCAGGGATCGTTAACCTTAGCATTGGTGTATGGATACTGCAGACCCCTAGAAATGCTTACCCTTTAAATCTCTAATCCTTCAAATTTATGTTGAAAAACAACCTACAACTATTACCTGGACCTCAGTATTTGAATTCATCTGCTTGCACACACTGGCCCACAGAAATACATGAACAAGAATATGCAATACAGAAAGAAGGTTTATTAGAGAATCGGTCAATTCAGAGAATAAGCAAGCTAATGATCTGAAAGACTTGACTCTGGATGGCATGTAGGTCACAGATGATGCAGAGAAAAATCACAAGACTTTGGGGGCTCGGGGGTTTGAGGTTGTGCTGGGAGATGATGGGTCAGAGGTGAGGTAAAGATAAACCACTTCTTCAGACCTTGAGAACAGCTCTGAGGTCTTTTCCTGTGTCCCTCAATCAGGTCTCATGGGAAAGTAGCCAGGGAGTTGTTCCATCTTAGGGCTCAGAAACTGAACCATAACTTAGGTCAGGATGTTATCTTTAGCCTGCCAGAGGTCCAATGATGTTACCATTAGTCAGTTTTGGGCTACTCTCTTCTGCTGTCTCAAGGATTCCTGATTATTGGGAGAAAGCCTAAGTCTGTGAGTGGTTTATAAATATCAATATGATTTCTAGAGCAAGAATTTCTAGCTAAATTAAATTTAATCAAAGTCATAAAGACCCTCAGATTTATAACCTTCAACAACTATTAACATATTTTTTCATTTGTTTTTGTCATAAGATTGAAACAATATTAAAATTTAAATATTTCTCCTCTCCATTATTAAGTATCTGTGAATTTATGTCAGGGAAGGCAACAAAATCAAACCTGACCAGGGCCCCATTTGAACATGAAGATAGTATGAAGTAGAACAGACTAAGAGTGGAGTTGCAGGAGTTGCAGAATCTGCATTTTACTCAGCACTTGGAAAAGCCTGAGTCTGATGGACAGTCTGTAAACACTGATCCTCCTTTTGAAGGTCATAAACAACAAGAACATTTTATAGAAAGCAGTAATCCATTGGCTTTCTAAAGTAACAGAAAAGTGTCCTGACTGAAATGGCATGCCATCAAAAATCATTTCTAATTATTTTAAGTAATATTTAGATCAATTCATGGTAATCTTATTACCTTTCATGTTTATGTCTGAATTAGATTACTTTCATGTTTGTTTAAGCCCTTTCGCTTTTTAAAATGTCTCTTTCAAAGACAAATTGAGCCTGATTAACATAATCAATAGTTCTGGGAGTTCAACATATGTAGATTCCAGAGTCAGTGATGGCTCCCTCCTCTTGGAGGAGCCATCCCTCGACTTGGTTGGATGGAGTGAGTGGGCTCACATAGGACCTTCCTTGTTCTTAAACATGTGATCCGAGAAAAACCAGGCCCTTGATAGAATGATTCTGCATGAAAATATTATCTTCCGAGCTGCTTTGTCTTAGAATTTGGTCTGGCACTACCCTGATTCCAGTCTCAAGAAGACAAACATATTCTAGGCTGGTGTTCCTGTCTGGTGGAGATCCATAGAGGAATGCCCTGGTTATTACCGCGCAACATGAAGTGGGTTTGAATGAGGATCTATGGAGGTTTGTAAAGACAAACAAAATGCCCAGAAGGGTATTTAGCAGCAAGAGGAGTGAAGGTAGGGAAAGTGCTGTCAGGTTTCCTGGTGGAGGCCTCGTTTGAGCTTATTTCTAAAGATGACCCCTGTTTAAGGAAGGTTATCCCATTGAATGAACTACTTACACTAAGACCCTGATATGTCTGGAAGAGATAGAAATCAGGAAACAGGATCAGGTTGTTCGGACTATATTGCTACATCGCTCAGCAGGACAATATTGAGCTTGCATTGTTGGAATCTTACTTTGGTCTCTGCAATAGGCCTTGGTAACACATATATGATTGTGATTAAGATGAGGCTTCTATCTGAAGTTGATGATCAAAAGGAACATGGCAGAAGCACAGACAGTGGAGTGGTAAGTGCTATGGTGGAGGCTAACATAATGGCCACAGGCCCCAGGGGAAGTGACCAAGGGCTCCACTCCTTGGAAAATTATGCTGGACCAGCTGCTCTTCTTAGATGCTTCTTATATGAGTTCACTTGCAACAATGAAGATGGTGTGATTATTATCTCCACTCTCTAGTTAAGAATATAAGACAATGAACGGTTATGTAACATGCCCAAACCATGCACCTGGCAAGTCATGAGGCCTTGTTGCAGATCCAGATGCTGGTCCTGTCCAGACCAGCCCCCTACAATTCTTTGATCAGCAAGGGAATGGCAGCCTAAGTGAATCAAGATGGATACCTCTCTTTGGAAGCTGACAGTAACCCCAAATTGTCTAGTAAATGGAGAAATCCTTTGCACACCATCATAGGAATCTCACACTTCAGCAGAAGCCACATTCTCTACAGCCAGCTTTCAAGAGAGGGTCTTCTTTTGGCTCAGAACCATGCCCTGATCCTCAGCCTTCCCAGAGCTACATTCTCCCACTGGCAACACAGCCATTGAGCAGTCATTGGGAGTTCAGTAGTGGTCACTGGCAGGTCCCAAGAACTGACTTCATTCCCTATATGCTCAGAAGCTGAAGCACCCAATTCTGGCAGGAGAAGCTAGGGTACCTGGTCCACAAAGAGCTCCTGAAAATAAGGCAAGTACTGCCTCTGGCATAGCCCCTCCTGTTTATTTTGAATTAGTTCTTTTCCTGGATAAAGAAAGAAGCCACTCATAAACCCGAAAGAATCCCACTTCACCAGAGCTGGGCCAAGCATGCTCAAAGAACATGTATGCATTTTGAAGCCCTAATGTCACAGCCAGGGTCATTGACCACAGTGTGCAGACAGGTCCCTCTCTGTGCCAGCACCTTTTTCTCTATGCCATCCTTTGCAACTTGCTCAGATGAGTGTTTCATAGACAGTAGTAATTGAAGTGGTTTATGTCCATTAATTATAATAAGTGCACAGTCCTTAAGTTTCCACCTGGGTGAAGTTTCCACATGTTTTGACATTTCTTTAAAAATACTTTTTAGTATGTCTTGTGCTCATGCTTACTTATAGAAAATTTAAGAGATTAGGATAGTTTAGCTTGTTTCTATAACAACATTTGTTCTTGACTCTTTTTTAAGTATAAATTTTCTTTTAAATATAAAACTCTCTTCCTCTTCCTGGCTTCTATTCTAGAATGTGAACAACATAGATCACTTGCCAACCCTTCAAGAAAAACATTATTTTTATCTGAAACTGCATATTTGATGTTTTCAGCCTCTTAAAAATTCAACCTTCTAAAGGAAATTATTTTGCATACAGCAAGTTGATATTGTATAACCATTCCATGGCAAAATACTCCTACAATGAGACCAATTTAAGGAATGTCTTTCTTATTTTAAAAGAAGATAATAAAATATCAATGCCAAGATACCTTCAGAGAGCTTGTGGAAAGGCAGGGATGGATTAGAAAAAAGCTACTATCATACATGTCTTGCCAAATCTTCATTCAGATCACTTGTCAACTCAGGAAGGGTGATGCCAGCTCCAGTGCCATGCCGGGCAAGGGCTGAATTTTATAATTGTGCTAATCTCTTTTCAGACAGTCACTGATACAGGTTATGACTTTTTGAGGTGAGAAAACCTTGGGTTTTGCCTCAAGCTGGCCATTAAGTGTTACTAATGATAGCTTTCCTGGGGAAATTGGAAATAACAGGATGTGATTTAGTATAAATATGATATGTCAGAATCTGTCCCCCTACAAATGTCATTATTGAGGTGGCATAGCTAGTATTGCACAAGAAGTATGGCCCTATTTCCAAACAGAGTAGAAAAGAACTCAGATGCCTGAACAAATCTTTCCCACTGCCATTCTTGATCAACGAGAGAGTTCAGTAAGAAAGGCAGGCTGCATCTAACTCTGCATTTGGGCCAGTGCCCTGTGATTAAGCTGTATTGCTTCTCTCTTACTTGCCCAAGCCACATGTCAAGATAAAGAGGCCTTCTATTCAGAATTTAGTCCTTTTCATGGGAGCTCAAACTCAGTTAACAATCAGGTAAGAATAAGAAGATTAGGGAAAAATGGAGTTTGGAAACAAATCTCTCCAGGATTTTGGTTGACCCCTCCTGCTGCTGAGTAGAAAATTGCCTATGCTTTATTATTTTTAATGTTTGAATTTAAAATTTAGTTATTAGTAATATGTTATTCTTTTCTTAAATCATTTTTACTGTTAATTCTATTACAGTTGTCACAAGTTTTCCCACTTTGCCCTCCCCCGCCCATCCCACCCCCAACTTCTAGCTAACTTTCACACTGTTATTCATGTCCATGGGCCATTCATACATATTATTTAGTATCTTCCCCTTATTCCTCCTCCCCACTCTCTTCTGTTCTTTTTCAGTATGTTCTATTTTGTCCATTAGTTGATTTTGTTTATTAGATTCCTTTTATAGGTGAGATCATATGACATTTGTCTTTCACCAGATGGCTTTTTTCACTTAGCATAAAATTCTCCAATTCCATCCATTCTGTTGCAAAATGTAGGAGTTCCTCTTTTCTTTATGCTGTGTAGTATTTTATGATGTAAATGTACCATAGTTTTCAATCCATCATTTACTGATGGGCACTTAGGTTGTTTCCAGCACTTGTCTATTGTAAATAGCACTGCAATGAAATAGTGGTGCATAAGTTCTTTTGAATTGGTAATTCAGGATTCTTAAAGTATATTCCCAGCAGTAGAATTGCTGGATCAAAAAGCAGCTCTATTTTTCTTTTCTTTTTTTTTTTTTTTTTGAGTAAATTTCATAGTATTGTCCATAGTGGCTGCACCAGAATGTATTCCCACCAACCGTGCACCAGGGTTCCCTTCTCTCTACATTCTCACCAGCACTTGTTTGTTGATTTATTATTGATGGCAGTCCTGACAGGTGGGAGGTGGCATCTCATTGATTGATTTGCAAATATTGTACTGTCCTTGCTTCCCTAGGATTAATCCCACTTGTTCATGGTGTATGTTTTTGATGTATTTCTGAATCTGGATAGCCTACATTTTGTTGAAGACTTTAGCATTTGTGTTTATAAGCGATATTGGCCTATAGTTTTCTTTCTTTGTTATGACTTTACCTTTTTTGGAATTAAGATGATACTGACCTCTTAAAAAGAGTTTGGGAATCTTCCTGCTTCTTGAATTTTTTAGAATAGTTTGAAAAGAATAGGAATTAATTCTCTCTTAAATGTTTGGTAAAATTCACCTGTGAAGTTATGCAGTCCAGGTCTTCTGTGTACCAGGAGTTTTTTGTTTTGTTTTTTTTTTTTTTTTATTACTGTTTTAATTTCACTAGTTGTTATCAGTCAAATCAGGCTTTCTATTTCTTCTTGATTTCATTTTGGCATATTGTATGTTTCTAGAAATTTGTCCATTTCACCCAGATTGTCCAATTTCTTGATCATACTAATGTCTTACAATACTTTGTACTTCTATGGTATTGATTATAACTTCTCTTTTATTTCTGATTTTACTTATTTGGGGTCTCTCTTTTTCCCTTGATGAGTCTGGTTAAAAGTTTGCCAATTTTGTCTATCTTTTCAAAAAACAAACTCATGGATGTATTGATCATTTGAATTGTTCTTTTAGTCTTTATGTCATTTAACTTTGCCTTGATATTGATTATTTTCTTTCTTCTACTCACTCTAGGCTTTGTTTATTGTCTCTCTAATTCTTGTAGATATAGGGTTTATTTGAGATTTTTTATTATTTTTTAGGTAGCCCTCTATTGTTACAAACTTCCCTCTCTGGATACCCTTTGCTATATCTCATAGGTTTTGGGTTGTTGTGTGTTCATTTTCATTTATTTCAGATATTTTTATTTCTTCCTTGATAATATTGTTGACCTATTCATTGTTTATTGACATGTTATTCAGTCTTCATGTATTAGAATGTTTTGAATTTTTTTCCTTGAGGTTTGTTTCTAGTTTCAATCCATTGTGATCTAAGCACACACTTGATATGATTTCAATTTTCTTGAATTTATTGAGGCTTGTTTTGTGTCCTACCATGTGGTCTATCTTTGAAAATATTCCATGTGCATTTGAAAAGAATGTATAGTTTGCTTCTTTGGAATCAAATATTCTGTACATATCAATTAATTCCATTTGATCTAGGGTGTTTTTCTGTGCCACATATCCTTGTTGCCTCTTTGTTTGGAAGATTTATCCATTGTTGACAGTGGGGTGTTAAAATTTGCTATGATGACCTGTGTAGATCTTCTGTTCTGAGGTGGGCCTCTTGTAGACAACATATACATGGGTCATGTTTTCTTATCCAATCAGCTATCTTATACCTTTTGATTAGGGCATTTATCCATTTACATTTAAGTTACTATTGATAGGTACTTATTCATTGCCAATTTTCCATACGTCTCTCTCTGTCTCTGTCTCTCTTTCTCTCTTCTCCTTTTTATAGCAGTCCCTTTAGTATCTCTTGCAGTGTGGGCTTGATGGAGATGTACTCTTTTATTGTTCTTTTTGTTCTGAGAAGCTCTTTATTTTGTCTTCCATTTAAAATGAGAGCCTTTCTGGATAAAATAGTTTTAGTTGTAGGTCCTTGCTTTTCATTACTTGGAATATGTTGTGCCAATCCCTTATGGCTTATAAAAGTTCCTGTTGAGAAATCAGCTGATAGTGTTTTGCTGCTCCTTTGCTTCCTTTAAGATTCTCTTTTTGTCTTTAAAATTTGTGATTTAATTATGATGTGTCTTGGAGTGGGCCTCTTTAGGTTCATCTTAATTGCAACCCTCTGTGTTTCCTGAATTTGCATGATTTTTCTCTCACCAAGTTAGGGAGGTTTTCTGTCATTATTTTTTCAAACAAGTTTTCTATCCCTTGTTTTTTTTTTCTTCTTCTTTTGATATTGCTATGATGAAAATTTTGCTTTGTTTCATGTTTTCCTGAAGTTTTCCTAAACGGTCCTCATTCTTTTTGAGTCTTTTTTAATTGTGTTCTCTGAGCATTTCTTTCTACCTTGTCTTTCAGCTCACTGATTCAGTCCTCTGCTTCATCTGGTCTGCATTTAATTCCTTCTAGTGTATATAGTTCATTTCAGATATTGTATTTTATATTTCTTCCTAGTTTTGAGTCATAGTCTGAAAGAGTTGTGACCTTAAAAAATAAAAAGAAAAAAAATAAAATAATTCCAAATACAAGTAATCAGGAAAAATTCCCACTGTAATACTTCATTTTAGTTTTTATTATTTCACCAGACCTCTATTCAGTTCTCGAATAATGAAATGCTGTCTAGAAACCAAGCAGGCAATGTAGGAAATTCCAGGGAAGAAACTCTGAGGATTTCAGTCTCATCCCTCCTATTTGCATATAAGAGGAGAGACTTTATTTGTGGTCTCTGCCTCTCACCAGAATCCAGTTTGACCAACTGTGACATACACTTGCATGTGTACAGAGGTGGTATTTATAATGTTGGCCAGACCACAGGTCCCTTTGTGTCTCAGTTTCCTCACTGATTAATATATAAACCTGGAGTATAAACATCTACTTATAAATGTGGAATGCAGTGATATATATGAATAAACTTAACTTAGGGCTCAGTACAAGGTAAGTTGCTCAATAAATATTAGTTAAATAGGGTTTAGTACAGTTCAGTTTTGTTATAGTATTGATGTAGACTTCATCCAATCTTTCTAAGACTTTAGGAAGTGCCTTTGCTTTCTGCCATCTGTGCTTAAACAATTTAGAGTTATTCAATTATTTCACTTTAAGTAAAAAATAGCAGTGTCCTCATTCATATTCTGTCTCCAAAGTGCTAACAAGGTTAGCATGTTCTGATACTCTCCTTTGTAATCCAACCTGGATTTGCCCTTCTGTCCAGTAGCAGAAAACTCCCTATTTTCCCACAATTCTCCCTTGTTTTATTCATTTACTTATATGTATAATAGAAAGCATTGCAATCAAAATATTTACACCTTATTCATGCTTATATATTTGCTGTCCAAAGTCGTATTTTGTAAACACAAGTTGAATCAGCAGTCTAGTCTGAGATCCTCTCAGAATCCCATCTTCCCAGCTGCTGTTGCCCACATGGAACTGACTTCCTAAAATTCATGTTCACCTGGCAACTCAGAATATTACCTTATTTGAAAATATGGTTCTTACAAGTGTAATAACATTAAGATGAGGTCATGCAAGATTAGGATCAGCCTTAAGCCCAAAGACCGGTGTCCTTAGAAGAACAGAGGACACAGAGAGCTAAACACAAACACAGGGGGAATATAGTCATGGAGACAGATGCAGAGATGGGTATAATGATAATATAAACCAAGCAACACCTGGAGCCCCCAGAACCTGGAGTTGTCAAAGTAAGACACTTCCCTCGAATCTTTGGAGGGAATGTGACCCTGCTGAGGCATTGATTTCAGGTTTCTGGCCTCCAGACTATGAGGCAATCATTTTTTATTGTTTTAAGCCATTTAGTTTGTGGTACATTTTTGTGGCAGCCCCAGAAACCAATGCAGTTCTTAGTCTCAGTTTCCCTACCCCAGACTTAACCTGTGTATTAAAGGATGAGCTTCAACATGTGAAAGCAGTTCTTGTCTGAGTGTCATGGTGCCTGTACCTAAACCTCTCCTTGTCTCTCTCCTGCAATTAGATCATGGGCACAGAGTTGCTCAACCCTTCCGGTCATCAATTTCTAAATAAAAAAGGCAGTCTAAAAAGCAGATATATGACATTCTACTGATAGCTGCATAAACTCTATAAATAAATATGTTTATATTTGCTCTTATGATAATAAGAACTCTCTGTGAAGCATTTTTATGTGACATCAAGATAAAATGGAAAGCATCTTTGATGATTTCTGTAGGTAATTTAGTAAGCATTTAATTTCTATTTTAGCTGCCTTTAAAATATGTTTCCTATACCTTTAAATTTAAAGTATTTTAAAGTAAAAAAATATAGTTTCTCATAGTAAAGACATGAACAATATCTGCTTAAAGTACAATTGCAAACTAGGTTTGTATTTTTAAAGGGTTAAAATGATTCTGTGCTTTAAGCTGTATGTGTCTTTCTGAGATTCCTAAGTTGAAGCCTAACCCTGATATGACATAATTAAGAGGTGGGACCTTTGAAAGGTGATTAATTTATGAAAGTAGAGCCCTCCTGAATGGAATTAATGAATGTCCTGGTAAAAGAAAGCCTAAAGAGCTTCTTCACCCCTTAAACTGTCTGTGAAGCAGAAGTGAACCTTCTCCAGACACAAAATCTGCAGGTGCCTTGATCTTGGACTTGCAGGCTTCAGGACTATAAGAAATACATTTTTGTTGTTAATCAGCTACCCAGTATATGACATTCTGTTATGACAGCCCAAATGGACTAGAACATTCTATCCATGAAGCTAAATTGACAAAAGGAAAGTCTAATCAATTAGCAACTCAAGAAAGCTAGTGTAGACTAGCTTTCCTGAATGTTTTCAAATTGAAGGCCATAGTGGTTGCATGTGGGAAGCTCATATGGCTCACTGCAAGGACAAATACAGTGACAATGACAAACGTAGGTTAGATTTGTGTCTTGGTTGTCATGTGTCTCTCCACCCTATATCTCTCCAGCACCTTCTCCTCAGTGTGTCTCGTTTTCTTTCTGGGTCTCTCCATATAGTCCACCTTGATTCATTCACCTGTGTGTGCTTTTTTGGTCATATTTTTCTAGCCACTGCTGGGGTCAAAGTTGTCATGGTCAATGGCCTAGGCAGAGATCAGTTATATGATAATATAGCAGGTCTAATAGAGGTTGTCTAGCTACACTTGCAAATAAATGATAACTGGATCCCCATTGTGGTAGAATAGCAGTACTTCCAAAGGTATCCTGCTTCTTTTCTGTAACACTTTTATTTTAAACAATAAAAGAACATGGAAATACACTGAAAAACAAAAACACTATTATTTTCTTACCTTAACAGTATATTGTTTTCTGTATATTCTCTTCCAGTCTTTGCCCACACATACATAGATTTATAAAATTGTAATCAGGGTATATGTATGTTTATGTTTTGTACTTTTATTTAGCATAAGGATTTTCCTTTAGTGCTTTGCAACTTTGTACCCATATTTTAAATGATTAATATTTCTGCCAATGAATGCATTAGGATTTACCATTTACTCAGTAACTTTTAACTAGTTTTTTCCCAAATAATAAGCCTGCGCTGTATAGCCATTTTGTGTCTAGACTATTTAAAACTAAGTCCACAAGTTTAAAACCACTTTATAAAATATGTTTTACACTTTAAGCTGTTTGTTTTCATAGAAAAAAAGTGCAGTGGACACCGCATGCATTTAGAAATGACATATTTTTGTTAATATATGATAGAAAATTTTCTTAAGGTACATTCCAAGATTGGGGTTTCTGGAGTTTAGAAGTCCACCACCTCTGTTACATTGTCAATTGTTTTAATGTTCTGTGGTCCGTATGCACCCATATTTGGGGCCAGTAGGGTTGCACAGTGAGTAATCTTTCTCTGCTAAATATTATTTTACTATGACAACATGAAATAACTACCATGTAAAGTAAGACATAGTTTAAATAGCAATATTCAATTCCCATGACATTGTGGTCACACTGAATCCCTTATATATTTTATGGGTAAGAAGCATCATAAAAATCATTTAAGAGAGGTGTTTGAGAGCCCCAAGTTCCCATAGCTGGCTGGTGATACAGCAGAGCTGGCTCCACAATTTTCATAATTTTAAGACAAACTCTACTGAGGGTCAATATACCATCTAAGCTAACTTATGGCAATGGCATGGCCTTCCCAACAGGTATGCTACTAATAATTTATTTTTCTCATAATGCATAAATGCTTTATTTACTTTTCTTTAGTCAAAGGGAATCCACTCACTTATTCATGCAGCAAACATTTAGTACCTACTATGTGCTGGTTATTGATCTAGAAACCAAAATGTGCCCAATCATCCAAAGCCCTGCTCTCATGGGATTTCATTATGCAAGGAGGCAGGAGAGTTCCTGAACAAGTGCACAGATAGGAAATAAACTAAGAAAATAAAAAAAATTTAAAAATTACACTAAGCAGTAGTATGATTTTGGGGGAAAGTGGTGGTTTATGATAGTATTTAGAAAAGGTTCTTTCCCAAGGTGACATTTAAGCACAGCTCCAAAGGGAAGAAAGAAGAAAGCCATGGGTTTACCAAGGAAAACAGTCCAGCCTGAGAGAACCTAAAAGCAGAGCCTTTGTCCAAGAACAGGAGAATAGAGCAGAGCTGATCTATAGGAGAGAGCACAGGAAAAGAGAAGCTGACATCAGAGAGTCAGCAATAAACTGGGTGATGAAAAAATTTGGGGCTGCTCTTGGGCTGCCATCATTTTTCCTAAGGAGGTTGAAAATCCCTGGAAATTTTTAAGCAAAAGAAGCAACATGTGTGGGTGTGTTCACGTGTGTGTGTGTGTGTGTGTGTGTGTTTAAGTGTCCCCTGCCTCCTTGTAGGAATAGGTGGGAGATGACCTAGAGAAGAAGCTGTAAAATCTGCCAGAAGACAAAGGGACTAATTCATCAGAAGACCAGGTGATCAGTGATGTCAATGTGGACTGGAGTTGTTGTCAAATTGGTAAGATGGGGTGCACTAAAAACGTCTAGAAGGCAGAGCCCACAGGACTTACCAAGGACTTACTGTGGAGTGAACGATAAATGTGAAATTATTAATGACTAGAAGTTCATTTTCTTCCCTCAGTAGTCAGAATGAGTTGTGAGTGGTATTAAAATAAAATAAGGGTTTTATACTCATAGTAGGTTACTTGAAGGACTTAGAGGATTATTCTGTGTTTCCAATGGTTTGCATATATAATAACATTGTAATGAACAAACATATTCACCTAGCTACATTTTTCCTTCCAAGGTAATCTTACTTTCTTGTTGACAGCATGAATTCAATAAATAGTCTGCATGCCATTCTGAATTGTCAGTGGCATAATATTGGGAGAGGCCAGGTGTCCCTTGACCATTCATAGTGGAGAAGTATACAGAATGGAGCAAGTAGCTGGTGAGATCAAAGGACTGGTTCACAGAGGGGGAAGCAGGCCAGATGCCACTGATGCAGAGAAGGGAGTCCAGGAAATGAAGGTTCCAGAGTAAAGGCTGGCATTGAATTCTAATGAGCAGGAGACTTCAGGTTGAGCTATGGAAGAAAACACATAAATTAGAAAAGATAAAATCATCAGGATCATTATTTGTGATTTTAAGAGGTAATGTCAACTTTTTGTTTTTCAAATTGTTTTATTTCTGTGTTTCATATTCAGATTCTGTGGGCAGAAGACTTGAAGAGCTGATCAAACAGGGAAAGGATAGGACAAAGAGCTCAGTTCCTGAGATTTATAATCTCTCATGAAGTCAGAAAACCATGCTGGGAAGTCCACTAGGCAGCCCTCTTCCATTCTGCCCACATTCTGATTCCCCAAAATTATCTTTGCCATCCTCCATTTGAATTCCAGAATGCCTGGTAATTTTTTATTTTTACAAAATATTATAGAGGCACATCAAAAGAGAAAAAATTAAACTTTCTTGTGGAAACTATCTTAACTTTTCTTTAGAGCTACAACACCTCACAATGGTGAACTTGAAAAGGTGAATGAATCAATTGTTGAATTATGTTGGAATATGCAAACTGGTTTTCTCCCCAGAGCAAGAGAAACAAAGAGCCAAGATGAGGTATGACAAAATATACATATGTGTTTGGTCTTGAAGTAGCACCAGAAAAGATAAAGTGGTCAAAATAGTCTGAGAAAAATGGAACTGGTAAGATTGGTTCATAGAATTAAAGATTTGTCTTTTTCTCACATATTCTCTGCTGCCCACTGGTATCAAAGGCATAGTTAGTATGGGAGATAGAGTTCAATGCTGATTATTAATGATGTTAAATGTGACTGAGCAGCACAATGGTGAAATATGCTGATGACACAAAATTACCAGATTAGTCAAGACCAAAGAGGATGGGGAAGCACATTAAATGGGTTGAACAAAACTCAGTAATTGGGCAACATGATGGCAGATGAAATTCATAGTAGATGAGGTAAAACTTACTGGAAGGAATAAATTAAATGCCTCATCTATGCTGAAGGGCTCTGAATTAATTGTAACCCTCTGATAATAAGATCTTAAAATCATCACAGCTAAGGGAACACATCTGCTTTATGGAGAGCACCAGTCAGAAAGAATGAACGAGATGTCAGGCTTGGTAAAGACAAGATAAAAAAAATGTATGAATGAGTTAAAGTCGTTATGGCAAAGACCCCTTCTAATCTTTGATACAAACCAAAAAAAGAAAACATTAAAAGGAGAAAAATCCCAATGTAACAGGGGTCAGTTGGCTCTGAATATGTCAGGGGAAAGAGAACTAAACAGACTTTCCTATTTTCACTTCCTTTAAATGGATCATATAACGTGTTCCAGGAAAGACAAAAGTCAGCTTGAGTCACATTCATTCAGGAATGATTGAAGAAGATGACATAGGTCATAAAATTCCAGGGAAAACCTATTTCAGCAGAAGACTGTTAGGATTTCCTTCTAAGGAAACTGGCTTAGTTAATGCAGGTGGTGAACAGCTTAAGTTGGAACCAAGTGTCCAGGAAGGAGACTCAACGGTTTTCTGCCAACACAGCTATCCTAAGCCATTCTGCAAAACCCATGGATTACTCCATTTCATGTCCACATTTAACATTTTCCATTTCCCTCTACAAATCAAACTACCTTCACAGTATCTTTTCACTTTCTCTGCTTGATAACCATTTATTCAGCAGTCTCTCCAAGCCCTGGGTTTAGCCCCTAGTTGACAAGTTAGTTTTCTCATTATCATTGATTTTCATGTTTATTGAGAAACCTTGTAGTATTTTATATAGGCAAAAAAGGGATATTTTGATTCTTCCTTTATGACACCCTCACAGTTTTATTTAGTGATATGGATGCCCTAAGGAGGAGTCTCCATTTCTGAGGACTGATAAAGGAATTATAATCACCAAAGTGCTTAAATCTTAGACTTACTATAAATACACTCTCTACCTGGAAACAAATTAGAATCTGAGCTAAAAGGTGACTGATTTACTGCTCACTTCTGATATAATATTCACTGAATTCCATGCTGCATCTCAATTTAAGAGGCATGCACTCAGTTAAACCAGCACCTAGAATAAAACAAACCTGAGGCAGCCATGCAGGACCTTTTAGCCTGATCTAATGTTGAGTTAGGTTTGGGAATGGCTCATCTAGATAGTCTGCTTTCCAGTCTTGAATTCTAATTAAAATTGTTCTCTGAACCCAAGTTTCCATCCCTTCATACTCTTTTATGTCTCCCATTGTATGTATCAGCTGCTAACACACTTTGTTATTGCCTGTTGTAGATGGCACTACAGCCCTGATTCCTCTTCTCTCCCTCTCCCTAGACCCTTTGCCAAGTAACTGCAGTGTTCTCTAGCCATGGATCTAGTTTCTTCACCTGACTTGCTTTAGCCAACACATACTGCAGAAGTGATGGTGCAGGTATCAAGCACAGGCCTGGAGACTTGGTGTGTTACTTGCTCCTTTGAACTTCTGTCATCTTCAAGAAAGGGCTTTGCCTGAGTTTTTCTGCCGATTCCATGAGGAGGATGAGAGACCTGTGGAGCAGAGCAGGGCAACCCTCGCCAGCCTCACTGAAATAAGTGACTCTTCATTAGATACACATTTTTTCTGTTTTTTTAAACTGATTTATTATTGTTGTATTACAATTGTTTCATTATTTCCCCCATTGCTCTCCCCTGTCCCCCCTCCCCTCTCTTACAGCCAATCCCCACCTCCTTGTCCATGCCCATGGGTCTTTCATACTAGCTCTTCATCTAAACCTTACCCCTTCTCTCCACCCACCCCCTCCCTCTCTTCCCACATTTTAAAAAGTTGATGTATATTTTTATTGAATGTATTAGGGTAACATTGGTTAATAAAATTATGTAAGTTTCAGGTGTACAATTCTATAATTCGTATCTGTGCATTGTGCCTTTACCAGCCCAAGTCGAATATCCTTCTATCACATTTATCCCCCTTTACCCACCCCTAGTTCTCCCTACACCTCTTTCCTTTTGTAGTCAACACACTGTTGTCTGTGTCCATGAGTCTTTCTTACATTCTTTGCTGTGTCCATAAGTCTTTCTTTTGTTCTTTGCTCTTCACCATGATCACCCAGCCTCTACATAAATGAGCTTAGACTAGCCTAGATGAGCTGTGTGTGAGCCCAGGAGAACATGAAAGAACTGAGACCAGCTGAGATAAAAACAAATCCCTGCCCTGGCTGGTGACTCAGTGGATAAGGCACCGGCCCGCAAACCCAAAGGTCACCGGTTCAATTCCCAGCCAAGGCACATAACCAGGTTGCAAGCCAGGTCTCCAGCCAGGTCCGTAGCTGGAGGCAGGTGAAAGGCAACCATACATGGATGTCTCTCTCCCTCTCTGCCTCTCTCTCTTCCCCTCTCTCTAAAAATAATAATAAAAAAAAAATAAAATAAAAAATAAAAAATAAAAAATAAAAAATCCCCTGATCCAGTGCCAACTCATAAACAACTATCGCTCTTTATGTTACTAAACTTTGGAGTTAGTCTGTTATATAGCAATAACTAATGGGCATACTTACATATTTATTGGTTCTCTCCTTCTAAAAGGTAGGAATTCTTGTCTATTTTATTTATTGTATTCTTCCCTTGAATCTGGAGAAGTGCCTGGCTCTTAGTTGGAACTCAAAAAATATTTTTGAGGACCACATCAATTATTCAGTCAGTTACATTGAGCCATCAAATTACTGAGTTCCAATTTCATTCAGTTTTAGCCTCTTGAATGTGGGGTTGAAAAACTTTTTCCTGTAAAAACCAGATGATATACGCATTCTGTCCCAGAAGTATCTGCCATGCAAGCGGTTTTAATTACATATATTGACTTTGGCTCGATACTTTCGGGACAGACTTCATATGTCTTTTTTTGGTTTCTTTACTTTTTTATTTTTTTTAATTTTATTTTTATTTTTATTTATTTATTTTTTTGTCAGTCTACAATATTTATTTCAGAATTGATCAATAACTTGGAGTGGAGTTTTAACTTCACTGGCAGGTTATTATGCATTGCCAGTTGACAGGCTCAGTTCAAGGCCAGAGAAGTTTGGGATGTTGCATACAACAGTGAAAAGAGGCATCAGGGGTCAAATAACAGCCTTGGATCTTCCAGCTGGGGATGGTGCTAACACTGGCCAGACTAACGGCTTTGATTGGTAAGGCCTCTTAACATCGGTGTAGGTCGTCTGGAGTTCAGTAGCCAGAGCAGTGATGAGCTAATGAATTCTTTAAAGTAGTGAGGTTTTTATCCACACTAGTTGATATGTTATCTTTTAAATGTGCAATCAGTTAGCTGTCATCAGACTCTCCCAGGAAAATAACAGAACAAATAACTCAGAAACACAATGATCCTCATGATTATCTTTCCAAAAAGACTTTTTAGGGTATATATAAGAAACAATAATGCTTTAAGATTGATAGCAGCTTCTCTTGCTGGTATATGCTTATTTTAACCTGTGACAATTGTAGTATGTGCCACTTAAAACTTCATAAGCGCAGTTCTTCTTACTTAGCCACTTTTCCCCTTCACCAATGTTTATATGTAGCCTTGAACCTACCAAGCCCTGCTTTCAGATGTAATAGAATGGACAGGTCGGTCCCAGGCCGAAGTTCTCCCCAGAAGACCAAGCATTAACCCAGGATTCTGAGACAGCTTGAGGCAAAGTAGCTGGAAATTCTCTGAAGGATGATAATTTGGAGACCTGAGGTTCAGGGACACCCCATCCAAGTAACCTTGAGGGGTGAAGATACTGGCTACATAACATGCTGCAGTGCAGGGCAAAGCAGTTTATTTTTGTTTTCCTCCAATCCTTCTATTTAAAGACATGTTTAAAAAAAAAAAAAAGTTTATTTACTATTTTTAGAGAGAGGGGAAGGGAGAGAGTCAGAGAGAGAGAGAGACATCAATGCATGGCTGCCTGTCACCTACCTCCAGCCATGGACCTGGCTGGGGACCCAGCCTGCAACCTGGTCATGTGCCCTGGCTGGGAATTGAACCAGCGACCTTTGGGTTTACAGGCTGGTGCCTTATCCACCCATTTTTATTATTTTTTTTAATATTTTATTTATTTTGCTATTACGGTTGTCCCAATTTCCCCTCTTTGCCCCCCACCACCCAGTACTCCATTCCCTCCAGCAATGCCCCTCTTAGTTCACGTCCATGAGTCATTCACACAAGCTCTTTGGCTTCTCTATTTCCTTTTTTCTTCTTAACATCCCCCTGTCTGTTCTGTAACCACCAATGTGTAATTTCCCCCCCTTTCACATCCAGACAATTCACCATTTAATTACTGCCTTCTGTCAGCTTCTCAAATCATATTAATACAAAGTTTTCTTTTCATTATTCTAAAATGACTACATTAATTCACTTGTTTAAAGAACTACTCTTTTAAGTAATATGAATTGCAATATTACCAAACACATGTAAAAATACATTTACACCCATACATTTTACACATATTTAAAGTACATACTGGAAGTTGAAGAGTTAATACAAAAAAACTTAAAATATGCCAATAGCTTACATAATGATTACATGTGAAGTGATAATATTTTAGACATATCATAGCAAGATTAAGCAGTATTTTCTTCTTTAATACTTATTTTACTCTGAAATGCTGTTTTTGTAAAATATATCACAGAAATGGTGTATTATATAACTCACTTTTGTGAAACTTGTCCTGGAGATAGTGCCAAACCCATAGTAAAAAATGAACTTGGTTTTTGAGTCAGATCCTCCCACTCCAATAATACAACTCAACTTTATTTTAAGATACTGGAACTACAACTTATTCTTTTTGGAGTTTTCCATCTTAAATAGTAGATTTATTTATTTATTTATTTATTTACTTATTTAGACTGTGCACAGGTCTTACTTCTTTCAATACCCTCTGGTTTTCCTTAACATGCGTTTTACAAGTTGAAGCCTTCAGAAATAATGGCACTTGCAGTGCTCAGGTGGTCCCCAGAGTAGAAATTATTATGTCTACTAAGTTGAGGTAAGAAAATAAAAATCCTTAGGATTTAAATAATTTTGTAGAGTTGTATTCTAGCTATTTTTTGAACTTGTGGTTGACTTTTTTTGTGGTCCTAAACTAACCCCTGAACTATTTAAGAGTCTGTTGAGGTAGAGATTAGGTATGTTCACATTTCAAAAATAAAGTTTACTATAGCTTTAATTCCTTTTCCCAAGCATCCCCAGTTTGGGGGCCTTCATAACTGGAAATGTGTATTTCCATGATTCAGTTGAAAGGAATCTCATCTAATTTACATACTTATATGAGAACATATTTTGTCAATGTACATGAATCATATAGTTTAGTAGTTTTCAACTTTCACCCAAATTGGTCTTCATTTCAGCATCTTTTCTAACCTAAAGATTGACTGATTTCACAACCTACCCATGACCAGTTGGTTGTTATTTAAAACATAAATTGCTAACAAAATCTATATATTAGACACCCACAAATAAGCATATATTTTATAATAGTAAATAGGAAAGATGCCATGTCTTCTTTGTAATATACTTTTTTCTTCTTTTTTTCTTACTTTCTTCTTCTTCCTTAACTGCATTAGATTTTTCTGAGTTATTGCAAGTAATCTGATTTTCCCATATTGTGAAATGATTCCAATCTAAGAAAACTTAACCTGCAGTAACGCAGATATAAGTAATATACAAAATTGTACCTTATTTAGCAAAATCTATTTATAACAAGGTCACTTTAAAGCATTCAGAAGTTAAAGCTGGTTCTTATCCATTCAGCTGTCCTATGTCATTTGATTGGTGCATTTAATCCATTTACCTTTGTGCTTATGTTCCTGTCTGTCTCTCTGTTCCTTCATCTGCTTAAAGTAGACCCTTTAGCATCTCTTGCAATGCTGGTTTGGTGGAGGTGTATTCTTTTAGACTTCTTTTGTCTGGGAAACTCCTTATTTCACCTTCCATTTTGAATGAGAGCTTTGCTGGGTAGAGTAGTCTTGGTTGCAGGCCTTTATTTTTTTATTCCTTGAAGTATTTTCTGCCATTCTCTCTGGCTTGTTGTGGTTCTATTGAGAAATCAGTTGATACTCTTATTAGAGTCCCCTTGTATGTTATTAGCTGTTTCTCTCTTGATACTTTTAGGATTCTTTCCTTATCTTTGAGATTTGCCATTTTCATTATGATGTGTCTTGGAGTGGGACTGTTTGGATTCATCTTCCTTGGGACCTTCAGTGCTTCCTGAGTTTGCATGACACTTTCTCTCCTCAAGTTAGGGAAGTTTTCTGTCATTACTTTTTCAAACAGGTTTTCTATTCCTTGCTCTTCCTCTTCTTCTTCTGATATCCCTATGATATGGATGTTATTATGTTTCATGTTGTCCTGCAGCTCTCTGAAAATCTCTTCATTCTTTTTCAGTCCTTTTTTCATTTTGTTGCACTGCCGGGGAATTTTTTCTACATTGACCTTTAGGTTGATGATCCATTTCTCTGCTTTCTCTAGCCTGCTATTGATTCCTTCTACTGTGTTCTTCAATTCAGAAATGGTATTGTTCATTTCCTCCTGGCTCTTATTGATGGTGTCTATGTCCTTTTTAATGCTGGTGTAGTTCTCAGTAAGTTCTTTGTAGCTTCCCTGGAGTTTTTTGTAGTTCTCCTAGAGTTCTTTATAGTTCCCCTGGTGTTGTTTGTAGTTTTTTTTTTAATCCGCTGAGCTGATTGAGCTTCTCTATCATCATTATTTTAAATTTCATGTCTGATAGGGTGCTGGCCTCTATTTCATTTTGCACTCTTTCTGGGGATTCCTCCTTTCCCTTTGTTGAGGGTTTATTTCTTTGTCTCCCCATTTTAGATGACTCTTATTTGTTTCTGCTTCTTAGATTCAGACCTCATATATCTTAGTCTTTGTAAGCCTCAGTTAATTGTTTGTGTTTTTGTGTTTTTTTATAAACTTTTAAAATATAAAAATATTATTTGCTCTTGAGTCGTACCAAAAAAAACAAAAACAACAACAACAACAACAACAACAAAAAAAAAACAGCCCCCAGTCATAGTTTGCAGACTCCTGCCTAGAGAATGTACTTTATTGAATACATGTCAGTTTTATACATCAGTCTGCCCTGCGGCACATCAGAGCATTATCTTATGGAACTCATTACTAATTCTCTGTAGAGATCATGATGGAACCTGTGGCTCTATCACTTTTACTGAGATCTAGCTTTAGTAGCATCACAGGTGCAAGGATTTTCTTGACCAATTGTGTTGCTTTAGCTTTTGGACAGAAGGTATAGGAAATTCTTACATTTGCCTCTCTTCAAGGTGAAAATTTTTTGCCTACTGTAAAGCCAGAAGGCTTCAATTGAGCATTATTTCAGGTCCTTTTTCTTTTATTTTACAAATCTCATTTCTTTTCATTACTCCAAATGTGCCCTCTATTATATATATTCCATTATATAAATGACAGAGTTCTCTGAATTCTTATTGGAAGAGGTAAAACATATAAAAATAAAAAATATACAAACTTTTTTAATATGTAGTCTTTGTAAGATGTTAATGAAATTGCTTAAGAATATTCCAATTTTCAAAATGAATCATGGAATGATAGTCTTCTGAAAAGATCTAGCTATACCTGAAGAATAACAACTTATATTAGTTTTTGATGAAGATGTCTACTCATAAAATGAATCCCACTTACTATAGAGGAAGAGGGTCACTCAGATTGGTAAACTGCTCTAGACAGCAACCTTGGCATAAGAAGTGCTTATATAGTTGTATCCTGGAAAGAGTTAGTCTTTGCACATGAAGGTCTGTCCTGAAAGTATTGGATTCACAAATTGTTTTAATTACATTAACATTGGCTTGATACTTTTGGGACAAACCTCACATGTAGAGAGTATCTGTGTGACAAGAACAATTCTTTCAGTATTATTCAAAGGGATAGCACTTATCACATTGTAAAGTAATTATCTGCTTAATGTTATTTCCACTGGGAATTACATGCTGTCAGGGATTCCTTTTCTTTGTATTTTCAAATAATTTGAATGGTTCTTGATACAGGGCTACATATTTGACAGAAATCCATTCAATTAATTCTTCTTCAAAAGCTTTGGATTTTCTGGGAATGATTGCTTCCTTATAAAAGTAATTTATGTTTTTAATATTATGTTGTTCATTTGTTTCTCATAGAGAGCATAAATTACAAAATAGGAATCTGAGTCTTAGAAATTGCTGGATTTATCCAAATTTAGGCATCTAGTAAATGGCAAATTGTTTACCAAGATCCAAACCTTCTAATGGCTATTGCAAACTTATTTCAAGGATACCAGACTGCTTACTGGTGTAAAACATGTATATACTCTAATAGGACTGGGATTATGTTGGGATAGTGGGAGGGTGTTCTGCAGCCAAGGCTCTTAATTGCTTAGATATGGTATTCCTTTATTAAAACATTTTCTATAGATTCATCTTCCTAAGCATCTCTAATTCCAAAGTGATTCAATTATCAAGAGTTGGAAATGGATATATATAACATTTATTCTTCCTGACTTCCAACATACCTTAGCATCTACCTGCTTCCTTGTATGACAGATTTGACCACTGCCAGGGATTTTCATGGTCATTCCCAAGCTAAGCTTTGTTCCTCTAAAATCTATCTTTGCCAATTATTTTAACAAAAGATGGAAAATGTTAGGGAGATTTTATATTGATGATTATATGAAAGGAAACAGGCTGCTCCATTGGAAACAGACCTACTTTCTGGTTTATCTCTTTCAATTCTGTGCCTGGCATTGTTGCTGTTCCTGGTCTATTCTCACCCCTCTCCACTCCACTCTACCTCTGTGACTTGTGTTCTTTGGCCTCCTTTGACTGGATTCTGGGTGCTGATTTAGCACTGCAGAAAAAAAGTGAGAAGTCAGTGTAGTTTTTCCCCACCCTTTTTCATCCAAAGGTGTTTCCTATCAGTGATTATAACCTTCTTGGCTTCCATGTCTCTGAGCATTCCCCACCATAGCCTGAGCTCCATTCTCATCTCTGGGTTTGCTAACATAGCACCACCCCTAAGAAAGAGGTGGTAGAGCTTCCAGTCACAGCGAATCTCTGGGTTACCTCATCAACATTTGGCTTCTCAGCTCTTTCATCACTTGTGTGACAAATTTCCTGCTTTAAATTGCTCTCTGAAAAACCAAGAGTAGATTTGTTTTCTAGTTGAGCCCCGACTCTTCTTCATTTGAGCCAGAGGAAACTGAGTCTTACAAAACAAAATGTCTGTTTGATAATTACATGTCTAATTAGTGGTGGATTCAGGATCCTAACCCAGGTCTATCTGGTTGCCTCTTGGAAGCAGGCCAGTTAGTACAGAATTGCAGGAGGTACTGATGTGCTGAGTTATGATGGTGTTTGTTGGTGTTTGTATCAGGAAGCCCCTGAACTCTACCTGGCAAGACTCTGTGACCCTTGGACTCCAGTAGCTATAGACAGAAATTAGATGTTTGGCACATGTGTCATGGAGACTACCAGAGATAGGTCTTCTAAGCCTGTGTTGGATGGGTCAATGGCCCATCATTGACCTTCAAGTGGTAAACCAGACCCAGTTTGGAGGCCTGCAATTAATATCAGTGACAAATGTTGCATAGCACCTAGCAGGCAGGACTAGGAAAGACAATGATGGAAAAGAATAGTCTCTGGGCAGCACTTGGAGTGTGCAATAACTAATCAAAATCATCACAGACTGAAAGCGTTGCCAGCTGCTGCTAATATTAATAATAGCAATATTTCTTAGCCAACATAATTCTACAATCATGCTATCAATTTATTGAGAATTGCAAATTAAGTTATCATTTTAAAAAGTCACTCCTACCTTGCACCTTACAACTCTTTTAGATTATTTACTCTCTCTCTCTCTCTTTTTTTTTTTTCAGAACAAGAGCACTAATGCTGAACAGCTCAGTATTTCACCTCTAAGGCTTCTGGACCATGTCAAAGGAAAAGCAATCAATATTGGTTAATAAGCCAAATCAGTGTGATTAGTATTCTTTACAACATTGGCACACTTCATTTTATGAACAGATTGCCTATG
Organism: Noctilio leporinus; assembly: GCA_004026585.1. Lineage (NCBI taxonomy): Eukaryota > Metazoa > Chordata > Mammalia > Chiroptera > Noctilionidae > Noctilio > Noctilio leporinus. Next base: position 253,287 of record PVIW01001640.1, on the reverse strand, counting down.
AAAACTTGGGCTTATATCTTGTCTAGACAATGCCTTACATGGCCATTCAAATTAATAATGTGCCAAAATTATCTTATGCTTAATGCAGCTGGTTCTATATTGACTCTGGAAATTAAATTTACTCCACAATAGTATTGACAGCTGGGTCTCTGGCATATATAATGGATTTGAATGAAGATGGGGCTGCATCTTGTGCCTTCAAGCAAAATGCTGATAACTCATCATTTTCATAAAAAGTGAGAAAGTGCTTTATCTAGAAACATTCTATCTCACGGTAAACTAAATCAATGTAAAAGGATGTTGCAATCGGTTGAACTCACCCTCCTGGAAGAAAACAAAAAGGGAACTAGCCCAAGCAGTCTGTAAAACAAGGGCTTTCTGGTTCCTCAAATGTTTAGTTCAGGAATCTTAATGTAGATAAGAGGATTAGTTTAAGTCCTTAGGAGTAAAACTGTGTCCTGTGAATTTGATTTCAACATAATGAAAATTCTCATAAATGTGTATGTCCAAAGTCAGGCTGAAAAAACATGGCTCTCCAAGTTTTAACTGGTTTATTTCAGATGTGTGGAGTGTTCACAGCACTGTGCCCTGTGCCATCTTCCTTACTTATGAAACTTACCCCCTGAGAAAGGTAAAGTTAACTACTTTAAGGAAAACTTTTGATGTAGGCAAGTTTAATTTAGTGAAACCAACCATTCAACAAATGCTTACAGACAGATTTTTTCTTGGTTTCACCTTTGGGGTCCCCATTATAACACATATAAAGAAAAAAAAAAGCATTATTTTTCTAGTTCTTATAGACTTGTTATGTTGTAAAGTAAATTTTAACATACTTCTTGCTTTATACTCTCTAAAATATCGAAGTATTGTATTAGGACAAAAGCCACACAGGAGAGTGGTTTGGGTGGGAGAATTAGGGGAGTTATGGTTGAAAGCAGCTCATCTATTCACTTTACTCTCCTAAACCCCCACACCCAAAATATTTTATTGTGGCATGATCTATGGCTAAAATTTTCTTCTTGTTAAATTGCAAATGATTCTAAATGAAGCGCTGTTGAGTAGTAATGCTTCAGGTAACAGTTTGCCACGTCATTTCTTTTTAAATTGAATTTGTTGAGGTGACATTGATTCACAAAACCATCCTGGTTTCAAGTGTACAAATCAGAAAAACATCATCTGCACACTGCATCATGCACCCACTGTGCCTAGCAAAGTCAGTCTTTTTCCATCCCCATTCCCATTCTCCTTTGCCCATCTTCACTAGCCCTTATCCTCCTTTCCCCCTGGCTGTCACCACACTGTTTTCTGTGTTTATATGTTCTGTATGTATGTTTTTGGTTAATCTCCTTATAGTCTTTCCACCAGCTCCCTAAGCACCCTTGTTTCTGACAGCTGTCAGTCTGTTTCATGTATCCATGTTTGTAAGTGTATTTTGTTCATTAGAATCCACATATAAGTGAGATCATGTGATAGTTGTCTTTCTCTGACTATTTCATGCTGCATAATAATCTTCAGGTCCATCCATGCTGTCACAAAAAATAAGATTTCCATTTTTATAGCTGCATAGTGGTATAAAGTTGCAGCTGAACCCTGTAGGGCCAGGCACCAAAGAGTGAAGTTTGAGAACATAGCTGGATAGTAAACAATCAATGAGGGCAGACTCAGGGGCATTCCAGCTGTGAAGGCCATGGGAGGAAGGCTCGAGCATCAGGATTAATTTCCCATCTGGCTTCATGTGGATGATTGAGTCATTCTGTATAAGTTACATGTCTCAGTAGGACACTTGGGCCAGTTGAGGATTCCTGATTCTCAACAAAGAAACCTGGGAAACTGGGAAACAGCCTGAAATGGAAATTGAGAATAGCAGGAAAACTATACATTTGCTATAGTCATCATCACAAAATAATTTGGTGCTCATGTTTGACCATGTTTACCCTTCACCAATCTAATTCCTCCCTCCATACAGGCCCTTGACAGAGTTGATGGTATGTATCTAGGGGTGAACTGCACAACACTGAATCAGCAAGCAAGAGATGTATCCCTGTAAAATGTGGAGTCCTAGCATTCTGAAAATTGGCAAGTTTGTATTTTGTGACCTAGTTTGATTCTTTAGATATGTTATGCAAGTGGTGGATAAAGATGACCTGATAGTCTTTCAAAAGTTAAAAAGCTGTGGTACACTTACATAATGGGCTATGACATGGCAATGAAAAAAAAAAAGGAATTCTTAGCCTTTGTGGGAGCATAGACAGACCTGAAGATTATTATACTAAGCAAAATAAGTCAATCAGAGAAAGAAAACTACTATATAATCTCACTAATGTGTGGAATATAATGAACAAAGTAAACTGACAAACAAAATTGAACCAGAGACATGGATACATGGAATAGACTGACAGGTATCAGTTGAGAAGAGGGTAGGGGAGACTGAAAGAGATTAGGCAAATAACATGTATGCATGGCCATAGACAACAATGTGGTGAAGGCCAGGGGTGAATGGGGGGTTGGGTGGAGGGGACAAAGGTGGAGAGGATGGGAGACATCTGTAATTATGTTAACCATAAAAAATAAAAATAGGCCCTGGCTGGTGGTACAGTGGATAAGGCGCCAGCCTAAGAATCCAAAGTTTGCTGGTTAGATTCCCCAGCCAGGGCACATAATCAGGTTGCAAGTCAGGTCTCCAGACAGATCCATAGCTGGAGGCAGGTGAAAGGCAACCATACACTGATGTCTCTCTCCCTCTCTGCCTCTCTCCCTACTCCTCTCTCTGAAAATAATAAATAAAATCTTTAAAATAAATAAAAAATAACTTTAAAAAAATAAAAATAAACAATAAATTTAAGATAATAATTTAAAAAATGATATCTCTGAGTGAAAGTTTCTAAGACTACAATAACAAAGCACCAAAAGGTGGGTAGAAATAACAATAGAAATTAATTCCTTCCTGATTTCAGAGGACATGGGTCTGAAATCAAGGTACCTGCAGGGCTATGCTCCCTTTGAAAGCTCTCAGGGAGGTTTCTTATTTTCTCTTCCAAATTCTAACAATAGATGACAATTCTTGGTGTTAATTGACTTATAGCAGCCTGCCTGAGTCTCTGTTTCTGTTGTCAAATAAAGTGTTCCTGTGTGTCTGTGCCTAGATCTTCTTCTTATATGATTCTCATCATTGGACTAGAGCTCATTCTGATCAAGTATAATATTATCATAACTTGGTAACATCCGCAAAGACCCTATTTCTCAATAAGGTCACATTCACAGGTCCCAGGGTTAGAACTTAAACATATCTTTCTGGGAACATATTTCAACTCTCTACTGATGCCTTTGGACATCAGAAAAGACCTTGACACTTTTATAAAACAAGCAATTAACATTATACTTCATCCTCTCAGCACTAATTTAGCTCTAGCTTACAAATTTTGATATACAAGGTTTGTCCTGAAAATTTCGAGCCAATGTCAAAATAGTTTGTGTGGCTGACACTTTCAGGAGAGACCTTATATTGTACTTTGAAATTAATTCTCTTGAGATTTCCTCTTTACATAGGGACCCTTCAGTAGAAGTTCAGACTTCTGGAAAGGAAGGCATAGAAACAACATTGGGTATGTGTGACAGGTCAGTAGCAACATCCTTGATATTTCAGATCCACAGGATGGTCATGAGTATCTACCTAGCCATTTTCAGACAGCACTGGTGTGAACCAACAATACTGAGAGCAATGCTTCCCTGTCCAAGAGGAGGCAGGTCCCTTCTAGCCATAAATGTTCAGAAACATCTTCCTAAGATGGCTTATTTGTGGAGTGTTTTCATAGCCTGTGGTCACTTTACACTGGTTGACCGCCAACTCTACAAAACAGACCCTTTGAACCCTAATAATTAATGTGCCTATGTTCCATCCCCCATTCTCTTATATTTAACAGATATTTTTGCTTTCTTTGCCAACATAAATTATCCATTCAGTAATGAAAATCCTCTTATTGTTTCTGTGGTGGGTAAATCAGGTAAAGCAAGTTATGTTAAGAAATAAAATAGTAACATAACTCCACTTACAAAAGTCAAGTCGATCTCCTAAACATCAAGATAAGAAAACATCCTGAACAATAATGTTTTGTTTTGACTGAATGAGAAAGCTTTCAATGCCAAATCAAACAACCATCTGAGCTTTGCCAATTCTTTATCCTTACAAGTAAAAAATAGAGCCCTTTTATAATATAAAATCATCTATTGTTCTACCAGTCTTTCTTCTGACAAGGTTTCACTATCGTTCAAAGTAGGCAACACTTTCCTCATAGCTGGTTTTCTTAATACTGTTTTTGTCAAGGAACTTCTAGAAATAAGATCCTTTACCTATAATGTTAATTCTCTCAATAGATAATTCAGTATATTCTGGGAAACTTTGTCTTAGGAGCATTCTTTTTCATTCCCTCTGTATCTATTTAACAATTATATAAATCATATACTTCAAGTTTGGTACAAAAGCACTGTGTGAAGAAAAAACTTAAGAGCCCATAGGTCCTCAGAGGATTTCCAATTGCCAAGCATAGCAAAAGAAGATTAATCATTGGGCAGGGTGGAAGCACAAATGTTATGTGAGTGATATCTGTACTGTGGGAGGTCAGAAGAGGAGTCAAGTGCTTCTAACACCAACATTAAGGAAGCTGTTGAAAGGAGGCATTGCTAAAACCAGACCTGAAAACATTATCTTCAGGCCTGGGAGTAGAGTAGTGCATGGACATTGGAAACCAGAGAGCATCGAGCAATTAAATTGGTGAGCCTCACTTCCTTTGATTATGTCTGCTATTCTCGGCACAACTGCCAAAGATATCATGATCTAGGTCTTGACTCTGAGAATGCCAAGAGGAAGCACACTGGATTGGTCAGTGAGCTGGGGTAAGAGAATGGAAGAGCTAGATTTTCATACCATAGACCTTTCTTCAGAATATGACTGATGTGTTCTTATGACCTTTTGTTTTGGTTTTTGTTAGGTTTTATTTTTTAAGACTTTTAAAGATTTTATTTATTATTTTTCAGAGAGAGGAGAAGGGAGAGAGGCAGAGAGGGAGAGACAGACATCAATGTATAGTTGCCTGCCTCCAGCTATGGACCTGGCTGGAGACCTGCCTTGTAACCTGGTTATGTTGTCCTGGCTGGGAATCGAATCAGTGAACTTTGGGTCTGCAGACCAGTGCCTTATCTATCCACTGTGCTGCCAGCCAGGGCTTGTTAGGGGGTTTTATGATATTTTTATTTTTTGCTTATTTGTTGAGGAAATAAGCAAATTATAGAAAGAAAATAATAGATATAAAAGGGAACATAAGCTTTTGTCAAACCTTCTAGGATTCCTGTTGTAAAACTGAAAATTTAGTATGCTAGTTTGAAATGCAATAAAAGTGGAAGACACATTTCAGTACATCAACAGCTACAAAATAGGAAGAATACCAGGCCAAGAGATCAAGGGCTCAGAGTCAAGTCCACACTTACAGTAGAGACCTCGTTGAGGTAATCATTGTAGAAAGTTTATTTTTATATAATATAAGCAAAAAGTTGTGATTAATTGCTTCAGGTTATTTCCTTTTCAAAAATATAGACATTTTGTAGTTCCAGCTATTTTTCTTCTGTCTTGTTAATAATGGCTTGATGTTGTTGTTTTTTCATTACAGGGTTTCTTCAATGAGTTACACCATTCAAATCAAGTTTCTCCTATTACATTAAGTGAGACTGCCAAGATTTGTCCACATCAACATGATTCCAATGTCAGCAGTTAAAATACTGAGATCTTAGTTCCTCAAAAGTCTTGAGTTATTAACATTCTAAACAAAAACTTTTACTGAATTCCCACTAATTGATCACAAATTAACTTTACTTTTGTTAAAAATAATACTTGACCTGTAATTAAGTTTTTCAAATCAATAATTTAAAATAAAACACACATGTGCAACTCTCTTTTCTCTTATGGAGAAATATTCCAATGATGTAACTCATCAAAATTACTAAAATATTAAAACATCAGTGGCTGCTGAGATAAATCAATAAATTATGTATATGTTCTCCATCCTGTTTCTTGACAATCTGGATATAATTTTAAATAATTTTACTAACATTATTACATAAGTGCCAGATGAAGGTAATTTTGTTTGTTATTGTTTTGGTTTTGTTATTTGTCTTTCCATAAAAGAGCTCAAAGCTCTTAAAATGAGATGTTACTGAACAATATAACATTTTTCCTAAAGACATTTTTATATAAGAAACTGTATACTTCAGTAAGAAGATGTTAGAGTTTATGTATGACAGTAAAAGTATGATATTTAATTATCCTAAATATAAGATTAAATCTGTTTTAAATTAAGCAGTTTGAAGGAAGGAACTTAATAAGGTATTCCTTTCTTCACATTATTTCATTTCTGTAGTTCCAGGTTGGTGTTTATTTTAGCTTCATTTTAGCATTAGTTCTACAGAAGTTTAAACAACAAAGCAGAAGAAAGATTTGTGAAATAGCTGCCACTGTTCATTTTATTGGGAAATACCTTGATTTGCCTCATGTAAATGACAACTATCTAATGCAGAAGAACAGTGTCTTACAAGTTATATATAACAGAAAGGTTCTCCTTATGGGAAATTCTTCTTCAATATTTAAATTTATCTGGTCCATTACATTCATGATGAAATGGCATATGCCATCTTTTCATGATATGTTGGTTACCTTACCTTGACTACATAGTAAAATGAATTCTGGACAGGGTCATGTGCAATAATGATGTCAAATAACCTGAGTTCTAAGCCCCAACTGGTGTGGTTCAGTGGATTGAGTGCCAGCCTGTGACCTGAAAGGTCACCAGTTCTATTCCCATTCAGGGTTTATGCCTGGATTTTGGGCCAGGTTCTCAGTTGGGGGCATGTGAGAGGCAATTGATTGATGTATCTCTTGCACATTGATATTTCTCTCTCTTTCTCACTCCCTTTCCCTTTCTCTAAATGTAAATAAATAAAGTCTTTTTTAAAAACTGAGTTCAAATTGTGCATCTGACATTGCCAGACACATTTTCTTCAGCGAGTCCCCATACATCTAAGAATTGGTGCTGCCATTCTCCAAATTAACAATGACAATACCTGTGCTGTTTATTGTAAGAATGAGATTAGAACAGGTACTGGAAACTGTTTGGTCACTGATAAAGTTCCATTTACACAAGAGGATGAGTTGTATTAATTGGCTCTGAAGACACTGGCTTGCTTGTGAGCATAATGTTAGCAAGGAAGGCCAAAAGGACCAACTTTTGCCCTCTTTGTGAGAGATGAGGGCACATGTGCAAAACCTAGATGGAAGAGATGGGAACTCAATGACAACCATCTTCAAACTATGCATCAGGAGTGGATCAAAGTTTTCTTCTCTTGGAAAATAGTCTTCTTTCCTTCATCTTCAGGGTCTATCCTGTTCAAATAGCTAACTTTCCCCACATAAAGGGAATGCCTGCTCTGAGGTATGTTAACATGTTTGTGAAATTGTGTCATTTACATTGACCATATGTTAATGGTATGTACCCAAGACTTATACTTATTATGAGAGGGTTATACATCAATAGTTCTGGAAAACATATAAGTGAATAGGGCTTTCAAACGGCATGCTTCAATGAATGTACATTCTTAGAGCTCATCTATAAAGGGCTTTTCAGGCACGCATTCAGCACTTGGTCTTAATTTTCTGTTGATTTCTAAGCTCGAGCAAACCACAACCAGCTCTGAGGGCTTCTCTACCAAGCTGGTTTCACAGATGTAATGCAGCAGCAGATCTTACACTAAATCAAAACTCCATGCAACAAAGAAAAAAAATTAAAAGAATGGCACCCAGCCCTAGAGCTTTGCACATTATCCTACTAAGCCATATTGGCACTTCAGTACTTGTGATTGGTGATCACCAAATACCACAGGACCCAGATCATGCATCACAGAGGCAGTCGGTTCTTTGTAGCCTTGCTTATATTTTTCTGTTCTAAACACATTTCCTTTTCGGCAAACACTACTCAGGTTACCAATAGAAAGAGAAGTTAATTTTTTGGACAGAGCATTATAAGCAATGTAGTACAACTTGTTCCTTTTTTAATTACTTAATTTTTAAAAAGATTTTATTCATTATTTTTAGAGAGAGGGGAAGGGGAGGGAGGAAAAAAGGGAGGGAAACATTAATGAATGATTGCCTTTCACCTGCCTCCAGCTGGGGACATGGCTGGAGACCTGGCTTGCAACCTGGGTACGTGCCCTGACTGGGAATAGAACCAGCAACCCTTGGGTTTGCCGGCCAGTGCCAATCCACTGAGCCACCAGCCAGAGCTATTCATTATTTTAAATGCAGTTCTTATTTCTATACGCATTTTAGGCCACTCATCATGGCTATAGGTCTAACTGCATAAGACTGTTGCCCACTTGCTCTTGCTAACCATTAGCTTAAGCCTCTTCATCTCCAATAATTCCCAGAAAAGCAAGTAAATCTTCTGCTTTTCTGAGATTTGAAATGTAACATTGAACTGGTCCAAAATTCACTTCAGGTAATGTATAGGGAATAAGGTCCAAAAATCTTTTGAAAAACAGGAAAAATACATATATCTCTTTCAAAGAAGCATTTGTGAATGAGTGTAGTATTAAAACTTTCTGGAACCATCATTTTATTTGCAACTCAATGCTGATTGTCTCAGGCAGGGCCAAGCCATCTGAGGAATGAGCAATGAAACCCTGGGTGACCTCTCATTATGCCTGAGGCAATTTGGCCTTAAAAAAAAGCACTGGTATATCATGTAAATCAATAACATTTTTCATAAACATTATGCATACAATGAATGCAAAAAATAATTAAATCCATCTCTGAGCACAAAGTGGGGGGCTCACTAATAGTATTTTTTATAAGAAGTCAGCAGCTTGCTGTATCCTATAGCATGTTTTGTAAATTCTGATTTTCAGTTATGATTTCAGAATTTCCTCAAGTGTGACACGCCTTCATTTCTCAGTAGCATACAGAACTCTTTAAATTTTCAAAGAGCACTCAGGAAATCACTTTATTACTCCTTTCAGATTGAAGCACATCTTGAAGACTGATCAATATTTTGTAATAATAGAAGCCAGATTGTTATTAAACCCCTTTCTTCCTTTCCTCCCTTCCTTCTTTCCTCCTTTCTTTCCTTCCTTCCTTCCTTCCTTTTCTCCCTCCCCCTCACCTCTCTGTCTCTTGCTCTCTTTTTCTTCATCTTTCCATTGATCAGGAATCCTCAAAAAAAAGAACCCAAGATAAGGACCAGAGTTAAGCTTTCTTGCTGGGCCAGTTGGAGAAGCCAGTGATAAAGCAAATAAATATTGACAGCAAAATACAGGTTCAATATTAACTCTACTTAATTAGTCAGTTTTATAAGCTAAAACTGCTCCAATTGAAGAGACATTATTGTGTTTTATTATGTTGGAAAACAGTTCCCAGATCTTCTGCCAAGAAGGTGGCAAAGAAAAAGACTGTATTTGGAAAAGACACAGACATTATTTGCATATGGTATGACTCCATAAAGGATTTTCCTTTATTTCTAGAAAAATATATGACCATTGAATTCAAGAATCTTAAGACTGCCCCCTGATAGAAAGCAAAAATTTATGTGATGTTTAATTTGAAGTTACAATAAAAGAGAGAGGGAGAGAGAGAGGTACTAAGGGTACTTAATCAGGAGATAAAACAAAACCCCTACTAACTCCTTCTCTGACTTATTTACTAGGAACAAGAAGGTTTTCATGCACCTTTTGTATTTTAGCCATTAATTAATTCAGAGACCTTGCTTCATTTTCATGGGCAGACCTAGACTTTTCCGCAGCACAGATGCATCACTGTCTCTGTGATTCACTCCAGCTGTCGGCTATTCTGGGAACAGTCTGTGATGTTAGTCAGTAAGGACAGTTTTACTTAGTCATACAGATTTTAAGGACTTCTTAATATTTCTGTCTTCCTCTTTCTTGGTTCTCATCAGTCAAAGAAAGTACCACGTAAGCTGTTATTGGATTATCTATAATTTTATTGGCACCTAAAAGACTAAAATGTCTAGGTGTATCCTGGGATGTGTAAATATCTGTTTTATCTTCAATGTTTTACCTTTTCTTTACTATTTTCTTGGTGGGTAAAAATTGACATAAATATGAGCTCCAACAAATGAACTATGTGTAATGCCTGTAAGTGCAATTAGCAAATAATCTATTATGGCTCTTTGTATTTCTGTGTGTGTGTGTGTGTGTGTGTGTGTGCCCGCATATGTCTGTATGTGTGTGTTTAAACTGGAGAATCTTATTTCCTCGGTACCTTCAAAAAAGTCTGATGGATTTCCCTGCTTTCAGATTGAAGAAACTAATATAATTAATATCCTCACTTGGTTAGTGTATTAGACAATAATAAACAAGCCATGTTTAGAATCTGACTTGATGTAAATGAATGAACACACTGCAGAATTTACACATTTTGAATCCAATAGAACCAAAATGTTTTGGCCCATAAAGTTTGGTGCTAAAAGAAGACATGAAGTAAATTGAAAGATATAAATTAGATTTTAAAATCCATGTTTTATAATACTTTTTATACTTTAGATATATTAAGGATCCATGTCTATTTTTCACCAATCAAAGAAATTTAGGTTAATTTGAACCCAAATTAAACCTAATTTGAAATATATAAACCCTATTATCTTATATTACATTTTTGACACAGTAAATGAAGATTTTAACATCTTTGCATGCTCATTTAAAAAAGAAATCCTTGCTAGCTAAGATGGGTGTGTTCAGTACCTATGTTCTTAGGGTTTATTGACTAGCACCCTCAGAAAAGAAAAGAGAGGATGATGAAGGCAAGGAAGCTTTTGGGAAGATGCCTCAGAGTCCTAAGTGCCTTTGCAAGAGCTTTCCTTTCTAAGCTTCCTTCTATTCAGAAACAAGCGACCCTATTTTGTTATAGGAACTTATAGGAACTTTAAACCAAGAAATGGCCTCTGAGAGAGTGGTTTTTGACCCATTCGTTCCCATTTCCGCATCTCAGTTGGTGCCCAATGGTATGGGCAGGTTTCCAGATTGCATTCACTGACCGGTAATCTCATTATCATGAATAATTCATACTAGGAAGTATCTTTTCTTTCAATGATCGTGGTAGCATTATACTGCTAAATGGATAATCATTATTTCAGAATAATTACACTGTTTGGATGCTTTGAATGTGTAAACTCCTGGATAAATTATCTTCTACATATTTGTACCCAGCCCCTGCTTTAAATCAAACCATAAGTAGAATATTGAATTTTAAGAAATGATTATGAGTCAACATAAAAGCATGAAGCTGAATTTCTTTAATAATTTTAAATCCTTTTTATAGCAATATATTGACCTTTTGCTCTGATAAAGGGTGTGGAGAAAAGTTTCGGATAAAGAGAGACATTTTCCAAGATAAAGACTTTTTATAGAAAACATATTAGAAATATTTCTCTCCGCTGTGTTTTTTATCTTTTGTAGGTTTTTTAAATTCATCTACCTTTAATAATATTGATAATCATTGTGTTTAATTTAACTTTATTGCTCTTTGCTTAATCATCATCCATATGTAATTATGATGAAACCCAAATGAAATATTGACCTTATTTTATAAAAAGTATTATTACAAGTTTGGTTCTGGCACAAACCTGCAGTAACCCCAGCAAATAATTAAAACATTATTCACCTTGTTTTCTGTATCCAATTTGTCTATGAGTGCATTTTTTATCTCAGAAAGACCTAGTGATTTATTAATAAATTTGTGATCTACTGAACTTTTTATAAGGGAGCTCTTTTATTCATGTTCTACCACTGCTTTCTCTTTTGTTTCTTAAGAAGAAAAAATGGTCCAAGGTATTAAATATACTAATGACCTCCACAAAGATGGTACAAACAATTTTCTCCCCAAATAACCATGAGATATTTTGTGTGCTGTGAGGTCCAGATAACCATACTAGGAAAACAGGCATACAATCAAACAAATAAATGAATAATCCTGGTAGATTTTATTACTATTTTATTATTAAGTCAGATTTTATATATAAAATTTTCAATTTTATTTCTAATAGTTATTGACAAAGCACATTTTGCTGGAATTAGTATCTTTAATGATCCCTAGATGTATATATCTAGCTATGGAACCAGCAGCTTAAACACGTAGTTCTAGAAAGATCCCAATCTAGAATGCTGGTCTTTTCCAGCATTTCCCACCTACGTAAATAATACCACCATCGACCAGAATAATCAAGCAAACATCTCTAATTTTTTGCTCATCTCTTTCCCTCATATTTTACATTGGGCTGCTGTAGGATATCCTCCCATCTGAAACAGATGTGTTTCAGAAAAATCTCTGCTCACCTTTCCCACTTCTAAGCCCTTGGACAACTCACCATTATCTCCTGACAGCACGAGCCGAGAGCCAACCAGCCTCTCTGCTCCTATATTTGACAATCTTTTAGAATGGTCTCTTCAAAATAGAATCACATATGTTAAAAACTCTCTAACAAATTCCCATTCAATCAATTAGAATCTGACAGCCCTGTTACTTGAACACTAGTTCCTAGGCCATATTTGACTCTCTTCTGTCTCTGTTTACTTAGCTACATCCTTCTTTTAATGACTTACATGTTTTCATCTTGCTGCCCATAACCTTTACCTTTGTTATTTCATCCATTTGGACAGCTGTTTCCTCAAGGTTTGAGACTTCATGCTCCTATCATTCAAGTTTCTTTTTAACTGTATCTTCCTTAAACAAGCCTGTAATCTCTCTTCAATATCATTTTAGAAGAAACGAGTATAATTTGATTTGATTTCCAGACTTATATTGTATGTTTATATACAAATGCATGTATTGATGAAAATATAGGTTTCTTTTTAACTCAATAATTATCATTTTACACAAATATTGGTAAATTACTCTTTCACTTAAGAGATTGTCTTAAAAAGTTTATTATTATGGTACATAAAGTTGTATTGTTCTATTTTTGCCTTTTGGTTTTCTATTTGTTTTTTAACTATCTATTTTAAGGGTTTGTTGATGGATTGAGAATACAAGTTGAGGGAAATTGATGAATTAAATATAACTCTTCAATTTATATCTTTTAGAAAATAGTTAATTTAATCTTCCTTATTTCAGAGGCAATTCTCTTATGTAACTTCTTACATGTACCACTTTGCACTATGATAGATATCAAAACACAGATTGCTGCATCTTGGGATATATGTACATTTTTACTTTAGAGCCCTAGCTGGCGGCACAGTGAGCCCTGGTTGGTGGCACAGTGGATAAGGTACCAGCCTGCGAACCCAAAGTTTGCTGGTTTGATTTCCAGCCAGGGCAACATAACTAGGTTGCACACCAGGTCTCCAGCCAAATCCATAGCTGGAGGCAGGTTAAAGGCAAACATATATTGCTATTTCTCTCCTTCTATGCCTCTCTTCCTTTCCTTCTCTCTGAAAAATAATAAATAAAATCTTTAAAAAAATGTATAGCCAACTCTACCTCCAATATAGCTAGCCTATCTATACTATCATCAACAATGTGTAAGACCCTTTGCCTAATTCTACACTTTGAAATTTAAAAACTTAGCCAATTTCATGGAGTATACTCATGTGATCTTTCTCCACAATGCCATAAAACCAAAATGAAAAGCTTTTACTCCAAATGTTATTCATAATATAAAAGTATCTATTTAATAATTTAAGTGACTGCTCAAGAAGAAATGATGAGACATATTCTTCTACTTTAAAATATTTCAGAACCACTAAACATGAAGAGGCTAGCCAAGAGCTGAAAGGACTGCTCACATGGGCTACAATAATAGGTTATAGTGCTTTTCATTGTTTTTGACAAGTCTGCCCTTTGACAAGTGCATCAGTTTTTTAAGTATAGCTCCTATATTTTTGTTTATATACCAAAGAAAGCAATATTTCATTGGGTGATCCATCTAACACTTAGTTTGTATTTATCTAAAGAGTTTCTGTCTTGTGACTTTGATTGGGTCCTAAAAATAAAGATTATTGATTATTGAGTATATCAAGACCTTTCTTTCCTTCTTTATTTTTTTATTTATTTGATTTCTGCAAAGTCTATCTATTGCTTTAAGGCTTTAAGAAATATATCTATGGAAATTTATCATTTAAAGTAAATATGGCAAATACAATTCTCTCTGAATATAAAGCTCAGAAGGACTCACCAGGGAATCTCGGTCATAATGTGCAAGAACATATAAATCTCTCTAAGGAGAGATACAATTTCAAAGAAGATGCTTTTTCAAAGTGAATATCAATAGTACAATTTTCTTAAATATAACCCAATGTAGAATAGTCAGAGCTGAGACATTATTCCTCCAAAATTGCCTTTGCATGGTCAAAAATATTCCAAAAGCTGCCACGTAAGGAACCCTCTCAAGAAATTCAGTTTGGGCTCAGTGTGGAAGCTGCTTTAATCTTAGAAATGTGGAAGAACCTGAAATCACATGTATTTTCTATAGAGGTGAGAACAGGATCAGAGACTTTAGATTATAGTGTATAATTCATACAATCTATGAGTTAGAGAGTGTGGAGACCAGGCTCAGCTGAGTATTTTGAGCATGTTCTCTCTGTCATTATAGTTTACCAAATATACACCTAGAAAATGTGAGCAGTACATCAGGATGTGGGATATGTGTATGATGAAGTGGGAGATATGTGTAGGAAGTAAACTGTATGTGCCAGGAAGTGACATGTATGTGTCAAGCAATAAGAAGAACATCTTGTCCTTCAGTTCTTTTAGAGGAACATTTTGGGTACAAATGCAGATCTCCCACATAATGTTGACCTATCAAAGCAACTGAAGGACTTTCTAGAGCCTTTCCTTCATCACTGATTTCATTTACGTAACTTGGAGGAAGAATCCAGATCATTTTAATAGCCCTATCATTATATTTTCTTGAAAAATATAGATTGCTTGGAATTAGATAGGTTGTACTTTGGTTCTATAAAAGTATCAATAATGATACCCATTTCATTAAGTCTTAGAATTACAATGATTAAATTTATAATGTGTGTCATGTCTAACTAAGTTCTAGACTAAACAACTTCTTAGAGCACAAAAATAAGTGTGATGTTATCCTCAAATCATTTCTAAATGAACTGTGACTATGTCAGGATAAAAGTAGTAGTCTGGAAATCCTAAAGAAATCTAAACTTTTAAAACAAAAGTTCCAGCATACAACAACAACAAAAAATGGTGTCTAAGCCCTGGCTGGTAGTGCAGTGGATAAGGTGCCAGCCTGTGAACCCAAAGGTCACTGGTTCGATTCCCCAGCCAGGGCACATAACCAGGTTGCAAGCCAGGTCTCCAGGCCAGGTCTGTGGCTGGAAGCAGGTGAAAAGCAACCATACATTGATGTTTCTCTCCCTCTCTGCCTCTCTCCCTTCCTCTCTCTATGGAAATAATAAAATATTTTTAAAAAATTAAAAAATGGTGTCTAGATCCTATGAATGCCTTGAGTCATTTTTGTCACAATAAGCCTGATTATTACTGTAGATGATAGCCTAGGTAAGTAAATTGTTTCTGTTCCTTTTTTTCCTGTTATTATTTTGGGTTTTGTTGCTTTTTGTAAACTCAAGAGGACATTACATGAGTATTACTTTAGAAGTTATTGTCTCCACAAGCAAACTTTTAGAATAATGATCTCTTTTGCAAATAGAGCAAGCAAATCTAAAGATCTACAGAAACCAAAGTCATAATAAGAATCAAAAAATCATGTATCATAAAGAAGAAAAAGGTGAAAAAGTCATGTTTTTGTTGAAAGTCAGAGATTAAGGAATGAAACTTCTAGGTCAAAGTAAAATGTGGCCTATCTCAGCCAAGAAAGAATTGAGGATTCACAAGGGAAATAATGAGTGATTGTTCACTTTCCACACAATATGTTTCATTCTATTCCTTAGAACAAACACATTTCAAATTAATTCATGAAAATGTACACAGAAAAAAAAAACCTCTGAAAGTCGTTTTTAGGATATGAAAATATTCCTTTAGTCTCCTTAAATTGTCAGTGCTAAATTCAGTGAACTTAAGGGGGAGTAACAGTAGGTTCTTGTCACCATGGTCCAAGGACCTGACACTCCAACAGCCAACAAAGCAAAGAGAAGTTGCAGTTCTCTTTAGATCCTCCCCCTTTCTCCTCCTTCTCTTCTCCCTCTTCATCCTTCACTTTCTCCTTCTCTTTCTTTTTTCCCCACTCATTCCCCTCCTCCTCCTCTGCCTGCTCCTTCATCTCCTCCTGCTCTTTTCTTCTTTCACTACCCCATTCTTATAGCATGATAATATGAGCTAATAGTAACCAAATAATTTATATGTTTGTATGGAGCAAGGCTAAGATCTATACTACTATTGTCAGAATGTCAGATTTCACTATTTATGTTTTGCAAATGTCCTGTAAATAATTTAAGTAAACCAACATTATCATTTTTAAAAGCTAGAAAAAGCAAAAATTAAAGTGTTTTTTTAAAAAATCAAATGTCATGCTAACAAATAATGTTAAAATTAATACCATACTAACAAATACTATACTAAAAAATTTAGAAGAAAGCAAGCCAATACTACCTATTTAAAATTTAATTTAAAAAATACAATTAAGCTTTAGATAGTTTTCTAGAATGCAGAGTGTAATGTAGTTACAAAGAACACAAATTCTGGAGTCAAATAGATCAGGATCCAATCCTGTCTCTAATACTTAGAGGCACACTTTCTGGAGAAGACACCAATCTCTTTATTCCTTAGTGTCCTCACCTGTAAATTGGTTATAAGGATAGTGATTACTTTATATGTTTTGTGTAAGAATTAAATGGATTTATATATCTGAAACATTTGTCCTACTATCTGACACAAATGTTCAATGATTGTTAATTATGGTTTTAACTAACAAAACTGTTTTGGAATTATACAGGAACAAAAGAAAGGACCACCATAGCATATAGGTGTCACTTTTACCAGTACTTAGTATGCAATTGTCTATAGTATGCAGCCAACCCTAAGCAAGACACATATTTTATTAATAAATCTTTAAACCTAAGATAAAATCAAAGAACAAATAGTACCAATTCATGTCTTCCTCACAACATACTGTTCTTTCTTTATAATTTGCATGTTTCTGAAATGTGTTGATCTTAAAACACTTTTAATTTTTAGTTAGAAGCATGGAGCTTAAGCTTTGGACTGACTTGAGGATAGAAACTGAAATTGAGTAAATATATGAGGAAGCACACTTTAAAGACATTCATCACAGTCATATTACGCAAGAGTGCCCATCTTTCATAAAATACAGAAAATAAAGGCTACTGAGAACATGGTCATCAACATACATTATCTCAGTATCAATGTGTGAGTGAATTGTTACCTTGAGTTAAAGAGTAGAGACTAGCTATAATATCATATAATCAAAATGAAGAAAAATAATTTTAAAGATAATATTATAGAACTCGACTTGTCCTTTCCATCTCCTTTGGTCTTTGTTTCTCTGCTACACATCTTAGACAATAGTTTCAAGAGCTCAATTTTAGTTTCATATAGTGAAACTATTTTTTAAAGGTGGTAGTTAAGCCCAAATGTGATTTCTGGAATTCAGGATTGCACACATAATCCAAGAAACTCATGGGCCCTGAGAAGTAGGCTTCCTGAGTGTTCTGGCCAGGCCTGTCCTCTGAGCCTTGGAGCAAGGAATTACCGCCATGATGTGGATCCATATTCTACCTCTGCCTTCAAATGCTGTCCTGTTATGATCCTAAGACCTTTCTTCCTTCACAATATGGCATGCCAAAATGCAGATCAATACTCAACTTAGTAAATGAATTAATCACCTTGAATTTGGAGCATTTGGGGATGCTCTTTAGCTCTGTGAGTTAGATCATGAGGACCTTTTGATCTCCTTGTGATTAACATCCAGGACTCCTATTCCAGCATGAAAGGCAGGATTATAAAAATGAATGAAAGATTATATGTACCCAAATTATTTTATTTCATAAAGGAAAAGACAGAACTCTTCTTAAATTCTATTTTTTCTCTACTTTCTGATACTTTTTATTGTTTTCATTGTAAAATAACTCTGTTTTACTTAGTGCAGATGTTAGGAAAGTTTGATTCTATTGTTTATTAATGTTCAAAAGTTGAGAATGACATAACATTTTGAGGGTTTTATGGCCATCTTTTTTGTTGCCTTCTATTTATGGCAAACATCAGTAAAACTTTGAGTCTGTCAAAAGTCATATAACTTCAAAAAACACATTTCCAATTATTGTTGAATACAATCTCAATGATCATTGCTCTCACATGTACAACCAAATGGACTGAAATGTGCTGGGCATCAATGATCATTGTTTCAAACTTTATGTTAAAAAAGGGTTGAGCTTGTTTCTGTCTATTATAGATGCCCAGACAATTTTGCTTGCAAAAGGTCATGACTCATGGGATTGAATCATACTAAGGGGATGTGCAACCACACAGAACAAGCTATGAGCCACATTGCCAATTGCACCAAAAAAAAAAAAAAAGTGGACATATGCTCTGAGTCTCTACTCTTAGTAAAATTGTATGAAACAATTGTTTGGGAAACTTATGCAATAGGAAGTGTGGGAGTTGAAAAGCTTAATATTTATTTGGATTAGATACCACACATTTTTAATTTGCCCTAAGAAAAATTACATTGGAAAGAGAAGAAGATTTGGAATGGTTCCTTAAATAGATCTAAAGGATAACATTCATTTTTTTAGAGCTGAAGACTACAGAAAGAACATTCTTCTACCTTATTTATTTTTAATTGAAGATGCTATACAAACATTTGCCAAATTATTCAAGTGAGAACCATAATTAGGCAATGTGAGTTGGGGAAAAAGGCAGTAAGTGCCAACAATGAAGTATCTATTTATGGGTATTACCACACATAATGAAAGCAAAACAGTTGTAGCTGTTTATTAAATTGAGAGTATCATTCCTAATAATATTCACCATGTGTGAAACAGTTGGCAGGAAGTATCAACATAAGGACAAGTTCATGATGGTTGGATGTTCAAGAAACTAGTGCAAATAACTAAGGATTAAATAAATAAATGAATTGAATAGAAACAAAAAATAGCATGGGCTACAAGACTTTGTAGTGCAAAGTAAAGTGTCCCTGTCCTAAATTAACTTTTTTTATTGTTTACAGAAAATGTTAACCACATAATTGTCATATAGCTCCTTTGCAGGAGAGCCAGATTCTTTTTATTTCACATACCCAATGAAAATAGATGAGTTTTGAAGCAATGTTTTTTATTTGCTCAATTAGATACAGAGTTTTAAGATAAATATGTTAAAAATAACTACTTACAAATTTAGTTACTATGTCACAGTTTTTCAAATATAAGTGGAATATTTATGCCTTCCCTAAATTCTAACTGGAATATGAGCTTGTGGAAATACCACATAGATATACTTGGTAGAGGTCTGTTACTGAATTAATGTCATTTTGCTCTGTTGGTCAATTAATTCATTCAGAAGAATTAGCTAGAGACAAACATTAAATTTTTTTATTGTTATTCTATTACAGTCCTCTCAATTTTTTTCATCTTTGCCCTCCTCCACCAAACTCACTTCTGCTCCCAAAGTCAATCCCCACTCTGTTGTCCATATCCATGGATCATTCATACATATTCTTGACTACTCCCTTTTCCTTCTTTCCACCATTAGCTCCTTCTCCACTCCTCTGGTCACTGTCAGTCTGTTTCATGTTTCCATGACTCTGCTTCTATTTTGTTGTTAGTTTATTTTGTTCATTAGATTTGTCTTATAGGTGAAATCATATTGTATTTGTCTTTCACCAACTGGCTTTCTCACTCAGCATAATATTGTTCAGCACCATCTATGCTGTCGCAAAATGTAGGAGTTCTTTCTTTCTGCTGCATAGTACTCCACTATGTAAATATAATATAGTTTTTTGATCCAATCATTTGCTGATGGACACTTAGGCTGTTTCCAGCACTTGGCTATTGTAAATAGCACTGCTATGAATATAGAGGTGCATAAATTATCTTGAATTGGTGATTTGAGATTTTTAGGGTATATTCCCAGCAGCTGAGTTGCTGTGTCAAAAAGCTGTTCTATTTTTAGTTTTCTGAGGAAATTCCATAGTGTTTTCCACAGTGGCTGCACCAGTCAGCATTCCCACCAACAGTACCTTAGAGTTTCCTTTCCTCCAGATCCTCGACAACACTTGTTGTTTATTGATTTATTAGTGATGGCCATTCTAACGTGTGAAGTGGTACCTTAAGACAAAAATGTTATTGACACTGTACTCAAGAAATAAATGGCATTATATAAGATTTATCTACATTGAGTTCTTTATCTTCTTGTTGAAATAGATTATCCTCTTATAAGAAAAAGAGCACAAGAATCCTTTAGAACTTTAGAAAAAAACATACATAGGTTTTTAAGTTGTTGCAGGAAATTTTATCACTATCTCTGCCAAATCTCTTGTAACTACAGTGTTTGTGAGAATGATAACAGCAACCACTGAGAAGGCCCTGAGTTTTGGTCCCACCTGTGCTACTTGAATGTGAAAACTGAGAAGAGTAGAAAAAACATCAGATGAATTGAACATTCTAATGTCTGAAAAATCAAAGTAGATTTTCACCTGTGTGTAGATGTTATCTTACAACAGATAAGTTGTAAGGCCACCTCTATCTATGGGAGCTTCTTGTCATTTTCTCATATTTTTCCCAATTCTCTTGAAGGTGATGATCTTTATGTACAAAATAGTTTGCCCCAAATTGATACTCTCTTCTAAAACAAAATAGATTTGATTCCCTAGCCAGGGCACATAAGCAGGTTGCAAGCCAGATCTCCAGCCAGATTCATAGCTAGAGACAGGTGAAAGGCAACTGTACATTGATGTCTCTTTTTCCCTCTCTGCCTCTCTCCCTGCCCCTCTCTCTAAAAATAATAAATAAAAATCTTTAAAAAAAAGGAGAATAAAAATTAAAAAATAGAACAAAATACAAAATGATCTAGAAAATTTTTGTCTGCTATTAAGAAAAGGCATTTTGAAATTATATCTTTTAAACTTTTTAAAAAGATTTTATTCATTATTTTCAGAGAGAAGAGCAGGGCGGGAGGAAGAAATGGAGAGCAGCATCAATGTATGCCTTTCATCTACCTCCAGCTACGGACCTGCCTGGAGACCTGGCTTGCAACCTGGTTATATGCCCTGACTAGGGAATCAAACCAGAGACCTTTGGTTTGCAGGCCGGCACTTTATCCACTGTGCCACCAGCCAGGCTTGAAACTGTATTTTTTATCAATACCTTTATTTTAAAAATATGATCAAAATCTCAGGCTTCATTCTCCAGATTTTATTTCACTTTTTCCAAAATCATCAATGAGTGGTTAAAAGGTGTTGGTAATACTCTGAAGTAAGTGCAATTTGTGTTTCATTTTCTGTGACAGGGAAAGTCTTCTAAGTGATCTTCCTTTCAGTAGTCCCATTTTATCCTCTGAGAGAGAAGAAGAACAATCTCTGTAAAGCACAAATCAGACAATCCATTACCCTACTAGAAACCAGCCAAGCCTTCATATATGGTCTTCCCTAGAATAGCAGACCCCATACCATCTGGTCTTTTCCTACAACCAAGATGGCATATTGTGTCCTGTATTCTTGTTCTTCAGCCACACAGGCCTTCTTTCTATCTCTGGAATGTAAGAATCATTCCCCAGCTTATTTGCTGGGTTCTGACTCATCCTCAGAAATTCTTCCGGCCTGACTATATCTAGATCTCAGCTCACGAAGTTACTTTCCCTGATAGGCCTTCCATGACAATCCAATCTGTGGAAACCACCCAGTCACTTTCTGCATGTCACCCATTTACAACCCTCTACTTGGAGATATTTGCTACTTTCCCTTTTGGTTGATTTTTCCTTATTACCTTATTTTGTTTGCTTCTCCCTAAGAATAACAGCTCAGGTCTTTTCCGTCTTATTCACTGCAGTAGCCCCTGCACCTAGCACAGTGCCTGGCACTGAGTAGGATCATAGAAAACCTTGATGAGTGGTTGAGTCAATAAATAAAGTGAATCAAGGAGACACCGTAAGGTGTAGCAGAGTATCCAACTGGTGATAGGAGATTGGCTGCAAGTGAGAACTCAATTTGGACATGGTAACAGAGCTGAATGTTCTGGTGCAGGTTTAGAAACAGGATCGATAGATACCATCCATTAGATTTTGAAAAAGTGCCTCAAAGTGACGCTTTGGGAACAAAGTGCATGTTTGGGGCCATAGTTTCTGACCTTGGTGATGAAGGATAGGAGAGGATTTTTATGTGCCTCTGTTAGCCAGAAATTGAAAGTATGTCTAGTTAGAAAGCCTGTTCCTAGGCAGGGAAGGCTTCTGTGTTAATTCAGTCTGCCTTCACAATTCCTTACTATTGTTGTATATATGAAATGTCATACATTGATTCAGAAGGCACATTTACTGATATACCCAGTAAGTGCTCTCAAAAGAGTTTTGCAAAAATATTTCTTTAGTGTTTAAAGTTCATAACCAAGTGAATGGCAACATTTTATACTACAGCTCTGTGTCAACACATACTTCATTGCGACATTCACTTTTCAATTGTTGGTTTGCTGTTTGCTTTGTTTTGTTTTTCTTGTCACTGTCTTTGACAAGATTCAGCATGGTTTAGAGGAAGTGACTAACCTACTGTTCCTGAGAAAGCATGAAAGAAACAATTCTAACACTCTTTAATTCATCCTGCAAAAGATCTTTGGCAGCTAAAGTCTATACAAAAACTGGTCATTAAGTAAGATTACAATAGTCTTATTATTTTACAAGTTAAAAAAAGAAGTGAATGTACTGAGTGACATTTCTGTTGAAATCTTTCTTGAAAAATATACTTTCATAATATTACACCTCTAAAACTTTTTTAGAGAGTTGACAATTTTTAGCATGTGAAACTAATATGACAAATTAGAAAGCTCTGGATGGTATTCTATTATTTAAGTGTATATTTTCTATAGTACTACTAAAAGATACTTGGAGGTCAGTAATATTTTATAGAATACATGTTTATGAGCACAGACACAAATAAGGCATGCTAACAAAGAAACTACACAATACAGGATGGAGCAAAAGTAGGTTTACAGGTGTGAGTACATGAAACATGAAGTTTATTCTTGTACTATTATTTATTAATTATTGTAATATTTTACATAAAAACTACTATAAATCTACTTTTATCCCACCCTGTATCATGTTTCATTGTTGTTTCTTTTTATTTGCAGGGGTCACATGAGCTGGGCCACAGAACTCTAGTGGATATTGTTTAGAGACCTTCCTGAAGATATAAGAATGAGTAGGTTTCTCCTTCCGTATCTGGCAGATGAAATCATCCATTGTCTTTAGACTAGGGTTCTTTTTCCCAATTTAAATTTCAGATTCATATTTTTATTCTCCTTCAAAAACAGAATGGAATGACTCTTGATGTGAAAAATATAGAAATTTGAACATATTCAACTTTAATAATGTTTTAAAATTGTATATAATATTTCAACACATAAATCCTGAATGATATTGGCAAATTATTGTGATTTTTGGAGGGGGTATTTGCTGTTTATTCTTTGTGTGTAACATTATGTATGTCTTACCAACTTTCCTATGTGTTACATATAGATTTTATGAGTTGAATACACTTAAAGAGAAAATCTATGTGTAAATTTCTAAATGTGATGTTAATTGTCTATGTCACCCTGGCTGGTGCAGCTCAGTGATTGAGTGCTAGCCTGTGAACCAAGGGGCCACAGTTCGATTCCCAGTCGGAGCACATGCCTGGGATGCAGGCCAGAAGCAACACACATTGATGTTTCTCACCCTCTCTTTTTTCCTTCCTTCTCTTCTCTTTAAAAAAAGGAATAAATAAAATCTTTCTTTTTTAATTGTCAATGTCTAATTTTCTCCTCAAAATAGAAGAAGAAAATCACTTTAATTGTGAATATGGTAAGAAGAGAATATTGTAACCTTTCCCTTTATATACTCCTGAAATAACCTCAGCAGAGTAGGACACTTGTAAAAGTCTTCTTGGAAACAGGAAGAGTCCAGCAATAAATAAATTAATTAATTAATAGAATGCTACGTTAAAAACATCTAAACCTTGTTCTGATTCAAATTAACTCTGCAAAAATACATTCTAATAGGCTCCCCCTTGAGCTTGAGAACTTGGATTACCATGATGTTAAAGGTGAGTGGTATACATTAGAAATTACTTCTCTAAGCAATATATGGCCATTTAGTTTGTAGTTCTCAAAACAAACTTGAGAAACGGTGTGCTTTTACATGGAATTCTGAGTATGCATATAAGTTGAAGTGATGAATAGATGGAATGCTTTAATTTTTAAGTGAGAGTCAAAAAAAGAAGAGAAATAAAATAAGAAGAAATAATGATTTTTAAATATGAAGAGATTTTATTGTGAGAGTTGGACGGGAGCCCATAGGGGCACATTAACATCTTTACATGATAGGCATGTCCTTCAGTCTTTGTTATAAAATTTTTGTTAAAATAAAATTGGAAAACTAGAAATTATGGAATCTTGTAAACAGAGAGGGCTATGAGGCCAGGGTTGTTGGACAAGAACTCCACAAGGGAATCCAGGCTGGAAAGTATGTTGCGAGGACACATCACCACTATTAAGTCAGATTCTGTTAAATGACAGGAGAAGGGAGGATATGGGTGTTATCAAATAAACTAGCAGAATCTGCTACAAGAGTATTTTATCCAAAAAGCTGTAGATCCCTGAGAGGACAGAAAGAAGTTACATATGGTTAGAAAAAATTCAGCCCCACATCCTTGAAGGTATTAAAAATTAGTGAAGATGGGCATTGTATAGTGACAATTTGAACAGGTAATGTTCCAATTATAATTTGCTCATCCAAAGCTTTGTCTATACTTTAGCCTATTGTCTAGATATAAGTTAAATATGAACAAATAAATTAGTAGTTCTGTGGAAATTAGTTTTTTGCCTGTGGATGTCATGGGTACCATTTTATTTTAATTTTGCATAATTAAATATAAGTTGTCTCAGTCTGAAATCCATTAAAAAAAAAAAAAAAAGGCCCACATGAGCACCAATGCTCACTTAAGAGTTGAGGCCCCCAGAATGATTGTGGCAGTGAATTGGGTACAGATCATGCATGGTTTGGGAGATGGGGGAAGGAGATAATACAGTTTTTAAGGCAGTCTGCATATCTATGGCAAACTGATAGCTAGGTAATAGCTGTGCTACCCACTGATATCCCCGGGGGTAAAGGTATGACTTTCAGGATGTATCTAGACTCAGGAAGTAGCCAAGGGAGGTGAAGGCCTTCTGGGAAGCCCATGTGATAGGAACTTTTGCCCTGACTAAAAATGGCAGCAGAAAGAACATAAACAATACAGGGAAACTGGGTAATGTAGCTCTTGTGTGAGGAGTTGGAAATGAGGTCACATAAGAAGTTCCAGGTCAGGATTTAAAGAAGAACAAGCGACCTTAAAAGGTATGCCAAGTGAGAAAGGGCATGTTGTAGCAGCCTTGAGGAAAAGTACATGTTGTAGGAGTATGTTACCGCAGCCGTGGGAGAAAGAACTGAATGTGGCAGCTATGTGGGAAGCAGCTGTGTAGTTTGTAATCATAATTCAGCCATGTGGCCTTGGCTATTAAGAAAGCAGGCACCCTGCATTGATCATGCCCACTCTAGCTGACTCCAAAACCACCAAGAACTCTGCCTTGCAGACCCAGACTCCAACTGTCCTCTTGGGACTTGTGCCTCTTTAGGACTTTACCATGATCCAGTGTAATACAGCACTCGCTTCTGTGGACTATTACATGGAGGCTGAGGGCAACATTTCTCAGATCCTGAAGGAGAGAGCTGAGAGGTAAGTGACAGGGGACTATTGGGCTTGGCTTTGGCGTATAGCCTTTTGGGGAGTGAAAGAAGTGCTGAGTTTCATGGGAAAACAGGGCTCTGAGCAGAAGTGCTCCCAGGAACTCCCCCACCCAAGGTTGGAATATGGTTCATGAAAACCTGTTTCTCTCAACACTAATTGTTGGTTCATAACACCAAGGTGCCATGTGAACAAGCCCCAGTTTTCTCAGTTATAGTTTGAGGAAGTGAGGTTGAGAGTGCGGTATGGGGAAACCAGGAGATGCTAAGTATAGGTCACTATTTTGTGAAAAGCAACAGCCTAGTACCCGACCAGTCCCTAGGAGGAAGAAATGGAGAAAACTTGATGTAGAACCTCTTCCTTTGCATTCCTTTCATTTAACATTTCCTCTGTGGGAATATAACTCTGACAATTCTGGATCTCCTCATCTGGCCTCTATGCCATCACCTGAGAAGGTAAGCTAGAAGCTCTGTACAATATCAGGACAGTCAGCTCCGTGCTGATGGACAAGGTTTAGCAACTACTGAGAGCACAGGGGACTTTGAGTCTAAGAAAATCAAAAAATACATAAAATGTACCCACCATATGAAAGTTAAGGACACACTATTTCAAATTTAAAATTTCAATAAAAAAAAAATCTCACTTGTTAATGTCTAAAGTTCCTTGACCTGATTTTGCCAAGCACGTTTTTTTATTTTCTCTTTTTAATAACATTATTTTATTTTATTATTTGTTAGTAAATACATAAATAGCACGAACTTCTTATTAAAAAAATTATTGCACACTTTTATTCCTGATTATTTTGAGGGGTGGCACAAATAGATTTAACTATGTCTCTAACCAACCACTTCTAATGGTATTATTTGTACTGTAAATTTCAGTGTTTCTGCAAATGATAACTAAGTGTATAAATTCCTGATCCATTTTCCCCATGGTCTTCCTGATAATTGTGATTGGTATCTTTTTTTCCTATTATGAATGCCTAGGAAAACTAAGAATGTATCTTTCATAAGGTCTTTTTGCAAGGGTGTTTTGCTCTAAGACAAAACAAACATTTTATTTAAGCCTTTACTAAATTTTCATAGTTCAAAGAACTCTGAAATATTACTCAGCCTGGATAAAATATTCCTCACTGGAAGAACTCTTCCATTGGTGGCTGCCTGAGAGATCAATTATTTGGAAAGACTCAGCTCAGTTCAGCACCATTCAAAGTCATCCCTCGTATAGCCACCTGCAGAAATGATGATAATGCTGGAAATCAAGTAAAATGAAGAATATTTTAAGCCTCTCTAATGAAAAAAAGAGTTTCTTTTTTTTCTTAAAGATTTATTTTTTATTCATTATTTTCAGAGAGAAGGGCAGGGAGGGAGGAAGAAAGGGAGAGAAACAGCGATGTATGGTTGCCTTTCACCTGCCTTCAGCCACAGACCTGGCTGGAGACCTGGCCTGGGACCTGGTTATGTGTCTTGACGGGGGAATAGAACCAGCGACCTTTGTGTTCACAGGCAGGCACCTATCCACCGAGCTGCCAGCCTGGGCAAAAAATGGGCTCTTGCAGCCACCATGACCTTGGTGTAGGACATTTTCTGGGGGCTGGATGATCACCTTAGACCATCACTCTGTTGGATGACCATTAATCCCCAGGCAGTGCCCTTGTCCACATCACTCTTGCTTAATTCAATTATTTGAGGTTGTGGGTTTTTCTTCGTGAATATTTTATTGTTCAGTCAGACTCTCTGCCTTTCCTCTTCCCACTCAATTCTGTTTCTCTGATATAAGCCAACCAAGGTTTACATTCACCTCACACACATACAGGACCATATCTCATTCACAGAGAGAAAACATACTTGAATGCTTAGATGCAGATACTGTTAAGTGAACATGTTGGGGAAATACTGATAAACAAATTCAAATAGGCATAGACTATAAATGTGCATATATGCTAGTATTGTAAATCACTGTAGGTCATTTTATTCAAATGTGATTTTTATATCCAAATTAGCATTAGACTTAATAGTTTCACTACGAGGCAGTTTGAAAATCACAATTGAGATGAAGTTGGATATTACTACTAGTTGAATAAACAGTTATAGTCCCTTAACATGCAACTAAAATTTAAACATTAGAAGAAAATTGCAAGTGGGAATGCCATTCATGTTTATGTGCATGCATCCAGGTATTTGAGCCAAAACCCATGTGTCCAGGTGGTGGTTAAGAATCATGTCCATTTAGCCCTGGCTGGTAGCACAGTGGATAAGAAGCCAACCTGCAAACCCAAAGGACACTGGTTTGATTCCCAGCCAGGGCACATAACCAGGTTGCAAGCCAGGTCTCTAGCCAGGTCTCTAGCCAGGGCCTCAGCTGGAGGCAGGTGAAAGGCAACCATACAGTGATGTCTCTATCCCTCTCTGCCTCTCTCCCTTCCCCTCTTTCTAAAACTAATAAATAAAAATCATAAAAAATAATAATAATCATGGCCATTTAGACTTACAGAAGGGGACCCGGTGGGTAACATGCAAGCTTTGTATTCAGAGAGATCAAATTCAAGTCTCAGATCCATCCTGACATTAGGGTGCCTCCAGAAATGACTTCACCTTCCCTCTCAGATTCCTGGAGAGCTCTACTTACCA
This sequence comes from Noctilio leporinus, assembly GCA_004026585.1. Lineage (NCBI taxonomy): Eukaryota > Metazoa > Chordata > Mammalia > Chiroptera > Noctilionidae > Noctilio > Noctilio leporinus. The sequence goes on along the minus strand of PVIW01001640.1, from coordinate 224,705 downwards.
TCCTAATATGTATATGAAGCTGTCACATGACTCACTCTCATAGTTAGTATGCAGACCCCCCACAAGAAATTTATTTATAAAAATTGTTTATTTATTCTTACATATTTAAACATCAGTCACCTTCAAAGTACTCTCCCTGGGTGTAATACACCTTCAAGATGTTTTTTCCACTGATCAAAACAGTTTTTGAACTTGTCCATTTTGATGCTTTTTAATGTTTCTGCCATTTTTTGTTTCACCTTTTCCACACATCAGAAACATGTTTCTCTTTGAGGATCAATTTTGTATACAGGGAAACAAAAAAATAGTTGCCCTGGGCCAGATTGGGGAATAGGAAAAGTTGGGTACAGGGGTCGTGCCATTGTTGGTCAAAAACTGCTGAAAACTCAGCAAAGTGTGGGCATGTGCACTATAAATCATCCATCATAAAATGGGTAAACACATTGAAAGAGTCTTCAAAAAATTTTACTTAAGCAGAACACAACCTCTCACAACAATGCCGACTGGTACACTGATTCAGATGAGTTCCTTGAATACTCACCTAATGGGGAAAGTGCCTGCCCTCCAGAAGATAATTCCTGTTTTATGGGGGTCCTTCCTCATATTTACAAGGGACACATAACTCTCAAGGAGGGTGTACAAGGTTAGGCAAAAGTAGGTTTATAGTTGTTTATGTAGAAATTAATACAATAATTAAATAATAATACAATAATAAACTCTGTATTTTATGTACTCACAAATATATACCTACTTTTCTCCAATACCCCATATGAATGTGCACATACACAGCTTATTTTAATCACATTATTCCTCTTGTAATATTCGTTTTTGTTCAAGATATTATTATAATAATGAGAGTTTATTGAATTATAAATCTCTGGCCTCATTAAAATAATCACTAAATCAATGTACTTTAAAATTAATTATACACTTAAATGTGACATTTTGAAATTATTAATTTTATTATATTTCATAAATGTTGTCCATACTTTATTTGTATATAAATATTATAATCTAATTTTTATAAGTATGTCAGTATTTATATATTTGGAAAACTTAGCCTCTCAGTAAGTATATAATTAATAGATAAACAACTGGGTTTCCCCAACCACTTTCATATGTCCGTGCAATATTAAACCCCACACTTCAAGATTTCATGACTTTTTTTGATATGCACACATTAGCACAAATTCCAAAGCAATTGACCTATTTACTTATATATCAATTTAATAAACAATTCAGTATGTCAAACAACTAATTTTTCCTATTAGGCATGGATATAGCATTTCCTATAGGATAACCAGCAGGAGACTTTCCCTGGCCTTCTTTTCAGCCTGTCTCATATTCCATAATCCAAACCCATAAGGATAGCCCTTGTTTTCTAGGGAAAAAGCATGATCTCCATGCACATTAAACAAACACAAAAACTAACATAATTCAGCACAGTGATAAACACAAGAACTCTCATCACTTGAATTTAAAATTTAGGTATGTTATTTGGAAAAAAATCACAAAAGAACATGCTTTTATGTCTTATAATAAGCTTGTAAAACTAAGCCTTATGGAAGTTACCATTTTAAGTGTGTGTACTAATCATATATATGTGATATGATATATATATATGATATAATCATCATTAAATCATTAAAACCAGACATCACTAAATTAGTTAATCCAAGCTTCATTTTTTTTGACAGGGAGCCTAAATCTTTGGTAAAATTTAAACATCTGAGTAATTTCTTCTCAGGCTCTGATAGCTTACAAATAAAAGTGCTTCTGTGTTTTAAATTTATATTCATTAAAATAACCAAGGTTAATCCATAGTCTGAAATATTTTTTCCACTTTGGTAATGATTTTATTAAAATGATTTATACCTGAAGTTTTAGATGAAGGCATTAAATTAATATTTTAGTAGATAGACTATTACATTGGGAAGAATGAAGTCTGTGCTCCATCTTGATATGTCGATTAACTCTTTTGTTTTTTAATTAGGTATGAAAAGCCAAATTGAACACAAACTTTAAATTAACACCTGCAAAATCTCCACATATGACTCCATCTTTAACCTGACAGATGGTATACAAACATACTACTTTCTATGTCTCTATATGCCATTAAAATGTGAGCACTTGTTTAGATTAATGATATCTACCATTTATTGGGTGTTAATCTCCTGCCAAGTATAGTTAAGTGGTTTATCTTGGCCCTGCCTCTTACTGTACTACAATAGGTATTTCCACACTGAAGGTAGGGGCTTTGATGAAGAGTAAACACCTCAGAGTTTGTTTTCCTAAATTCAATGGATGAAATGCAGGGCATACTACAACATTTTGCAGTAAGAGTCAACATCTCCAATTTATAAAATAAGACCACAATTTAGCTCTCACGGAATAATAGAGACTTTAGAGAAACCTGGTATCCATCACATCAGAAAGTATAACTAGCATTTATATTATTTCATACAAAACATAATAATGCTAATTAGAGGTATCTGGATTTTAAAAATTATGTTTGGATGACCATTTTCAGTTGAAGATCATAACCAAGATCTGAAGCATTTTCTGTTGTTTTTGTGGGATTTGAAATAACATGGGAATCATTAAAAATGGTTTTGGATATATTTGTTTATAATCTCACACGTTAAAATTTCTAAGTTCCTAAGCTCCCTTTTGTGGATAGCATGAGTGCATAAAATACTGTGTCAGGGTTTCCACTATAAATGTTTTTTCTCAGGGATTTATACCTTTGCCATAAAATGCAGCCCCGAGAACTAACTATCTTTTCTTACTGCAAAGATTGACAGTTTTATGTGTAACTTTTCCTACATATGCTGAAAAAAAAAAAAAAAAAAAAAAAACCTGGTAGCAGAGCTGTTTTAAGGCCACATGTAATTGCTGAGAACATACTAGCATTGCAGTTAAGTTGTATACCTAAATTTCACTTACAGAAGTCAAGTAGTTTCATAATATGGCAGTTAATTAGTCTGTAATAGGGTCTAATCCTATTTTATTTGAAAATGCTTATATAAGCCCTACATTTGTTTGGGTGTTACTTTTTTTTCAAAGATGTGAACCCTCACTACCAGCTTTATCTCCCCTTTGCCCTCTTCCTCACTTCACACATGACATAGTTCATTACACACACAAGCGCTTTGTGGTGTTGCTAGTTTATGAGAAAGGCAAATGGAGGCCTCTAGTACTTCCTATGAGGAATGAACATTGACTTTTTCTGAAAAAAATATAAATGGATTTTCTTAATTGGACTTTGGACATCAGAGCAATTAATAATAGATTGTGTCATAGTGAAGGCTTTGTTTGTATTTAAAGCCATAAATTACAAGTATTAAATGTATATTTATTCCAAGTTAAACTCATTTCTAATTGACATGTTACTTAGCCCAAGGCTTTTAAGATCTTTTAGTATAATTAAATTAATAGAAAGCTATAGATCACAGGATGATAAACAAACAGCCTCGACTTTAATATGACAGATATACAGAACAGGTCATGTAAGTAGATCATTATTATTGGTTTAGGTTCAGCAAAAAAGACCACCAGAATGAAAAGGAAAAAAAAAAAAAAAAAAGAGGAGAAGCTGTGGTTGACATAGGCGACACAAGACTTCCATTCTTGCCCATGTCTGACTAGCCAGCATCAGAAATCCCAATGTGGGTAAGAAATTCATTACAAAAACTTCTTGGTTGGATCAATGCCTTATTCAGAAGCTCTTAAAAACCCACATCAAAGATTTAAAGAATATTATGACCACCCCAGGCTTTGGGCAGTCAAAAAAATGTGATAGTATTTCATATATGTAGTGCAGAATTAGCTGCCTCTAGCTCTTACTATTTTTCAAAACCTTCATTTATAACTATTATCCTTAGTGCTAAATGCTTATTTTAAATACCATTGACCCAAGATATAAGGCTGGCTTCCAGTTAGTTTTATAACTTCATTCATTCAAAGGACTCAGCATGTTTCACAACAGTCTCTTTGCCTCGTTTATTTTGATAATATGCTGAAGAAGATTTGGACCAGGTCTGCAGGCTAAACTGTTCTATGTCAAATCAGAATGGTTCATTGTTGCCCATAATATGGACACTAGTGGTTTCCTTAGCACCAGGGTAATTTGTCTATGAATGTGTCCTAATGCCCATATTTTTGCCCTCTTTTTGTCCTGAGATTTGTCATTTACATCAATATGAGACTAATTGCTCCTCAAGGATGAGGGCCTCATTAATTTTTGTATTCCCAAAGGCTACCTTGCTGTGTACATAGTAAAGGTGTTATATACACATGTCTAATTTTTATCTTAATATTTCTTATTGTTGGAAGGATTGCTTTTCCCAGGGCACATACAGCCTTAGGAGGCACAGGAGCACTTCTTTCAAATAAAGCACTACATACATCTATATGGGCTTTTATCCTTATGTAAGATTCTACTAGGGTTCTGCTAGGGTTTTTAAATCTGTTAGTCCTTTCTTAGGTGTAATCAAACTTACAATAGGCCCTACACATGAACCAGTACATGGATTTCTCAACATTGAACTTGGATACTTACTGAGTGCTTATTTATTTTTTTGAGTTTATGAATATTACCATATTTCATTTCCCAAGTGTTATATAGTGTTTTGCTATGTAGACAATATTAAATTTTGTGGATTCTGTTTTTGATAGGCTAGATGTTTCAGTGGAGGTTCCAGCATAACTTATAACTATAAATCCCTTTTTATTCATATGGTGTCCAGGCGAGGAATTGTTGGCAAAGAGTTTCTCGATATTTCCATATCCCTATGTGACCTGTTCAGTGTGGAAGTAGCATCTATACCATTCAGATTTCCTGATGTTTTTTCTTGAATAAACCTTTCATTTTGGAATAATTTTAAATTTATAGTAAAGTTGCAAAGCTGATACAAAAAGGTCCCATATACTGTAAGCCAGATTCCCCCATTGTCACCGTGGTTTATTTGTCACAACCACGGAACAGAAAATGGTACATTACTCTAATTAAAATCCAGATTAATTGAGCTGTAACTAGTTTTTCCACTACTATCCTTTTGTTATTCCAAGATCCTATCCAAAAGACCATGTTTTATATGGAGATAATTTCTCTGAAATATCTCAAAAACAAATCTTGGGCATCTCTCTCCTTGCTCCTCTTCTTGTTCTGATTATTAACCGCAGGAGAGGGCAGGAGAGGTCAGTTGGATGTTATAAGAGCACTTATCCTGTAATCTTTATATTTCAACTGAAATCTGATGAAGCTATTATGGCAGCAAATGAATGGGGATGCTGATTCAAACACTCTAACCTCTAACTTTCTACCAGCACAGAAGGAAAACCCATGAGGAAGCAACTGAAATGTTCTAATCAAGTTACTTGTAACATATCATAAGGCTAATTCCTTCATATTAATGTATGACTTTGCTTTGCTTTTTTTTATGATCTATCACAACAGGAAAACATTGAAGGTTCAGCTTGCCTTAACTGGAACTATGTCTCTCCAGGGAGGCAATTAAACAAATCAGTACTGGTTTAAAACAGTCCAGGATTTTATATTACTGAACAAAGAGAAGGTGCATAAGGAACACACAACCTTGTTAAAATTTTTGTCCAAGTGGCACATTTCCATAAACCTGGACCATCACATTTTTATAATGCAAGTGATTCAGAAAACTTAGATATGTGTTTGATAAATTTATACCATTTCTTTGAAAGTGCTCTTCAGTGTGAAGTTGCTAAGTCTAGGCACCTGCAATGACAGTTATTATAGCCTTGGTGACAATTCAGTCAATGCATGTCTGACTTCTTCATTGAGAGAACAGTGGGGTATATAATGTGTTAATGAAATAGCCCATTAAAATGTAACTAAGAATATAGGATACTACCTTAGTTTTCAAAGCTGTGCTCAACAATCAGGAAAGCATTCAATTTACCTCTAAGACTTTTGAAAGAAATATAGAAAATTGATGTGAAAGACTGTCAGATCCGTCAGTTATGTCGATGTATATGTTTGAATCTATTATTTCCTTGGTCTATTTAATTTTGTGCCTAAGGGCTTTGAAACCATCTATTCCTGAGAATAAGGCCTTTATCTGGGACTTAAATAGGTCATTTAACTTTATTGTTATTCTGCACAGTGATTCTAAATCCAATAATCTCTGTAAAAGCCTAAAATACAGTTGTAGTTCCAATAACTTAATTATGAATTAAAAAGCACAAAGGAAAGGTTTAATCTGAACAATTACACTACTTACTATATGTTATAATTTCTTCAGTTATACATCAATTAAAATTTTTAAATTACTATACGTATTTTATATTCTACTTTTAAGCTTGGTAAATTTAAATGTATTTTACTGTTGGTGGGAACATAAGTTGGGGTAACTACTAGGAAAAACCATAAGGAGATTTCTCTTTTAAAAATGTCTAGGTATGTATCCAAAAAAATGAAAAAAGGATATCAAAGAAAAACTGCACTCTCATGATTTTGCAGGATTAGTCACAATAACCAAAATATAGATAGATGCCAACTAAGAGCCCATCAGCAAATGAAAGGAAAAAGAAAACATGGTTCATATAGACAATGACATATTATTTAACCATGAGAAAGGAAATCCTGTCACTTGCAGCAATGTGAATGAACTTGGAGGACATTATGCTAAGTAAAATAAGCCAGAGGAAAACAGATAGTATATGATGTCACTTATATGTAGCATCATTAAAAAAATAAAGAAAGAAAAGAAACAGAGGGTAGAAAAGTGGTTTCCAAGGCTGAAGGGTTGGCAAAAATGGAGAGAAATTGATAGAAGAGTAGAAATTTTTAACTATAATATAAATAAGGTCCAAGAATCTCATTTGTAAAACATGGTGACTATAATTGATGACACTATATTTTTTAATTGAAATTTTATAAGAAAATAAAACTTAAATGTTCTTATTTTAAAAAACAAACAAACAAACAATGGGCCCTGGCTGGTGGCTCAGTGGATAGGAGCCGGCTTTCAAACACTAAGATGCTGGTTTGATTCCCAATCAGGGCACATAACCAGGTTGCAAGCCAGATCTTCAGCCAGGTCCTTAGCTGGAGGCAGGTGAAAGGCAACCATACATTGATGTTTCCTTCCCTCTCTGACTCCCTCCCTTCCCCACTCTCTAAAAATAATAAATAAAATATTTTTTAAAAATCATGTATTACATACGTGAGGTGATAGATACTAGATGGTGAAGATCTTTCCACAATATATTATGTACATCAAGTTACCACAATGTACATTTAAATATTTTAATTATATATGTCAATTATATTGCAATCAAGCTGGAATAAAAGGTAAATAAATAAATATGCCTAAACCAATGTAATTATAGATTTTTGTCCCAATATTTACCATTTTGGTTGTTTTTTAAGTTAAGAAAAGCAAGTGACTTCTCTGTTGCCCTGGGCCTGCTGAATGGTACATAGATACTGTGATGATCAATTTAAAGTGAGATTCAAGGGTGATTAAACTGTATTGTAAGATTGTAATAGAATGCAAAGCCCAGATGCTCTTAAATTAGTAAAGTCCATTTATGCACTGACATAGACTAGACTTGAATTCCTAACAAAACAATGGCTGGGATTTTGAGACTAAAATAAGTGGTTTATGCGGGCTGCTTCTCAAATTTCCCTGTTGGTCAAGGGTGCCATCTGGAAGGCTGCCTGAACGATGATCCCTAGCCACAGGTATTAGGTCTTTTCAACAAGAATCATAAATAACTTAGACAGTCGATAAAAGAAAAACAACCGGAAAATGTGAATGAATTCTATGTTCAATGGCTTAATTGTCTCATTATGTAACTTGTGGTTAGCCTCAGTCAGGATTCTTGACATTGTTGGATTTGGGCTTAAATCTGCAACTTTCTGATGATCATCATGAAACAGCACAAGAAAATGAAATCTGAAGCCTCCTGGACATTTTATCAGGCATGTAATTAAGTTCCTTTGCTTCCCACTCAATTTAATTAAACCAAAAGGCTAGAATACTTTCAGTAAGGTGTGTCTGGAGGCATTAAAATTATGTTGTTTTTCTATGTGTTAATCTCTAAACCAAACAATAATTGTTCCAGTCTGTGTCTTTGGTTGCAAATTTTATTTTTTAAAACCCATGTAAGCATGCTAAATTAATACATAACTAAAACTGGTTTAAATTGGACAAAGCAGTTAAGATTTCCATACTTTATTCTTAAACAACAAAGTTAGATTTTTACTCATTCTTTCCATTAGTATAAACAGCTAGTGTGACATAATAGTTTAAGATTTTATTCTGGATTAAATTTAAATTTAGAAAAAAAGTTGCAGAGACAGCACTAAGTTCATGCATGTCACTTATTTAGGTTTTTCTGATGTTAACACATTTCATAACTGCTTAAGATTTGTCAAACAAATCAAATAATATTCATGCAATACGGTTAACTAAAACACAGATTGTATTTGAAGTTCACCAGTATTTTCACTGATATTTGTTCTATATCAGGATCCAGTCCAAGATCATACTCTGCTTTATTCTTTGTTCCTCTTTTGAAGTGTAATAGCTTCTCCAACTTTTTTTCTTTGTATGAATTTGAGAGTTTTGGTGAGTATTAGAATACCATTTTGTAGTACGTACCTCACTTTGGGTCAGTCTGATATATTCTTGTCATTAGAATGGAGTTACAAATTTGGGAGAATGAGAAGATCGCAGAACTGACTGAGGTGCCTTTTCATCACATCACACCATGATGCCATATGGCATCACTGGTGTGCCAAGCTAGAGCACTCGGTTCAGGTGGTGACCCTGGGTTTCTCCACCCTAAGCTGCTGTTTCCCTCTGCAGACTGTACTGTTTGAAAGGGATTCAGTGAGTCAAGGCCACACTGGAGGGGCAGTCGGTTAAGTTCCATCATCTAGAGGGGGTGCATTACATATAGTTGTGAAATTCTGTAGGAAAGACTTGTGATATATTGTTTTAAAATAAATAATACTGTTCATATAGAAAAAGTGTCAGTGGCCCACAGTACTGAAAGTCTGCTGTAATAGTCCTTTACAGGTATCTGCAATGACATACTAATAATTAAACAAAAAAGTCAGCCAGGGACACATCTTCCCGAGACACAGATATAATTTCTTCATTTTATACACTGTATGTTGTCAAGAAAACTTTGAAACATTGTTTCTGAGGGAAATGAATAAGAAACATGGAAATCTCATTCTGTTAGGGTGAGAGCCTAGGATGAGATCATGCTCTACATGAACCAATCTAATCAGTTTGTAGTTCATATCACTTCAGTATGATAATTTTGCAAACAAATCTATTAGCCTTAGGAATTTTTATCTAGGAAAATGTGGTATCTATGAAGCTCTAAATTAAGCATCTAGTGTTGAAAAATGACATTAAATTATCCAGTTTGTGTTTTTTTTTTTTTTTTTTTAGTTCAGAGTAGTCAGAGTAAACATTACCATATGGTACACTTCAATAAAATATTGTCTTAAATCTCAACCAGTCTGTTGAAAACACTATATTTTATGAGTTGTCTCTTTAAAAATGAGTTTAAATGAAGCTCATAAAAGATAAAAGTAGGATAGTGTATTACTTATCTATTGCTGCGTAACACATTTTGCAAAATTTACTGGCTTAGAACAACACAGTCACATCTTAGAGTTTTTGCGGGTCAAGGATCTGGTCATGCCTCATCTGGGTCTCTCTCAGGCTGTTTGAAAGCATTGGCCTGGGTTCAGGGCACAGCTGAGGCTCAACTAGAAAAGGATCTGTTTTCAAGCTTCCTTAAATATTTATTGGCAGGATTTTTTTTCCTTCTGGGTTGTTCAACTGAGAATAAAAGATAAAATTGCTTGCTTGCCATTGGCCAGAGGTCCCTCTCAGCTCCTTGCCATGCTTAGTTCTTGAGTGTGCCAGCTTCACAGAAGGCAGCATGAGAGAGAGTCCGCTAAGACTGATGTCACAATACGTGGAGCCCAGGAACCAAGTACATCTGCTCTATATTGCCTTATTCTATTGGTTAAAAGCAACGCAGTAGTTCAGTCCTCACTCAAAAAGAGAGGATTACACATGTCTATGAATATCAGGAGGCACAGGGGTTACTGAGGACTATTTCAGAAGTTGCTTATAACAAACATATTTTTATAAGATATAAGTTGTAAGCATCATTAGTAACTAAACTATACATTGAAGTGATAACTAGCTCTTCTTCTAAATAAACGATATTTAGAGTTAAAATTACAAACTTAAGAGTGGCAAATTTATTAAGGGTTACTAGTGTTGTTATATGTGAATTATTATGGAAAAATCTATTATAAATGGATTCAACAATAATTTTTATTTATTAGACATCATCAGTAACCCTTTGAATAAAAAAGGAAGCAAATTTACAAAGTGCCAATTGTGCAATCCAAGGAAATCTAGTCATAGGAGAAAAAGCTATGATTCAATATAGAAAAAGATGAAAAAAAAAAAGTGTCTAATTGAAAGAGGAAGAATTAGAGAGGGAAAAACTCATGAATATTTATAAAGTATGATGAAGGATTAAACATTCTGGTAGAGAAAATATGCTGATCAGGAGTAATTAAACTATCTGCCAACTCTGCTGTAGTTACCCTGAGACTTCCTTATGAGTAAAAGCAGTGCTTCTCTCTCCTTTTATGTTCCCTGAAGTTGTATAATAAATGTACTTCAGTTTTTATTCTACCCAAAACTCTGTATAATGAATCATTAGAGTTTGTGTTTAACAGATAAAATTGAATAGCTGTATCCCAGTATTTACTTCTCTGCCTTTTAACCTCCTTGCCATTGAAGCTCTGTCAAAGTTTTAGGAGAAAGAAGAAATACTTTGGAAAGATGCTTGAGATGTCTGAAACAGTTATTCTTTGAATATTCTAGAACTCTACATTTGGTTCAAATCAATTTAGCAGGGCTGGTTCACTAGGTTATATCCTGTTGACCTCTTGAGGAACAATATATTTTATTGAACTTTGAATGGAGCTTCTGGTCTTTATCCTGAGACTGGACAAGATGGAGCTCTTGGATATGCATTTTCCTGTTGACTTTGAGGATGTTGCTAATATTGTTGAGCATGGCATTATCCTGGACTCCTATCTTAATGACCTTTAAGAAATCTTTTCTGGTCTTAGAATCAGGACTAGCCTTGTTTCTCTCTAACACTTTGACTGTATTGTTGTGTATTTTCTGTTGTATGAAGACCATCAAGAACTTGTCCAGATTTTTCTTTTAATTATTCTGTTGAATACCAGAAACCTCAGAACAATTTTGTGACCAACCCTCTGAAAGTTTATGGATATTTATGTCATGTAATTTTACATGTGTGTTCTTAACTGCCACACTTGTTCTTTCCTCTATTTCAGATCAATTTAAAGTGTTTTTACTTTATAGTGTGGTGCACATAGAAAGTAAGTTATATTTTTATAGTATGCAAAGAGAACAAAATTATTTGATTTTAATTTTCAAGCTAGTAGATCTTTAATTGGAGATTATAAGATGGTATTTTGGGTATATAAAGAAAATATTAATTTATATTTAATTTTATTTATACTAAATTATATGTCTATTATTTATAAAACTAAAAATGTACATAAGCTTTAAAATTGAGATCCTTACTAGGCCTTAGAGTACAGAACCAAATATTCCTTATTCTACCTATATATAATATCCAGAGGAAAAAATAGGTGTTCAAAAACCAAGCATAAAATGATATTAATACTGAATGGCTGTAGTGGTTTAAAAATAGCTGCACATTTTTGGTCAGTCCTCTAGTAAAGAAAAGAAATCTATTTTCTCATCCTCAGTTTCTGGGCTTATCTGGTGATCTGTTTAAACCAAGTGGTAGAACTGACCTTGTGTGTTTGTATGTTTTCTTAGAATGGTCCTAAGATGCCAGTTTCTATTCTTATATTTGGAATATTCCTTCTTAATTATAGCTGTCATGCTGTAAGAAAGCCCAAGTAGCATATAGAGAGGCCCGCATGGAGAGTCTGAGGCCCTCAGATTATAGTTAGAGCTGAGCTTTCAGCTAGCAGTTAGCACAAACTGCCAGCCAAGGAAATTGGGCAAATTTGGGTCTTCTAGCCATCCCAATGCTCCAGCAAACATGTAAAGCAAGAGAGCCTCTCAATAACCCCAAAGAACCATGAAATTAAAGTCATTGTTATAAATCAATAAGTTCTGGTGTGTTTACTAATGTAATAATAGACAACAAATGCAATTGGCTTTGCATTTTTTATGTTACTGAGTTTAATAGAATTTAATAGAATAGTAGCAAGAAATATTAAGCCTTCATATAAAGAAGTGTTTCTTTACGTACAGCTATAGTTTGGAGCAGACTGCAATCTTATTCTTCAGTTTTAGATGAAGAGTTCCAGCCAGTGGAAGGCCACAATTAAATGGGTGAACCAAAATGTGAATAAGGTTTTGTCTTTTCTTGTTTATTATCACATAGGTAAACATTTCCTTTGCACTACCAATAAATATTTTACACATAGTGAGAATGTGTTTTAAAATGACTCAAATATATGAGTATAAATTTGGGTATTTGGGTAAAATAATATTTTATAGTCTTATAAAAACATACTTAAGTTATAGCAGACAATATTTTTAGATAATTTCTCTGATATTTAAAGTAAATCTTTTAAATGCTTTTTTACTTTGAGCATTTATATATATAATAATTTATTATTTAATTTTTATAAACTAAGTGAACATAAAACTATGCAAGTTTATTATAAAGGATTAATTGCAATGTTTGTGTCCTTGGCTCAGACCACCCTAGAACCTTCTTAAACTTTGATATTTTAACCTCATTTAACATCAAATGACCTTATCAACCAAACTAGATGACTATTAAAATATAATAAATGCATATTTGTGGTGGCCTGATAGTAGGAGCTCTAGAATATCAGAAGATTGAGCTGATGTTTCTTCTTGGTGAGTTCTTAGTGCCCTGGTCACAGATTGTCCAGCAGTTGGAACTGTTTTTTTCTTGTCCCCTCCAACATATTTCATGTACCAGGGATGTAAGGGTGTGAATTTAAGTTCAAGGGGGAAAAAAAATCAGGCATTGCCAAATAAAAAGCCATCTTCCTATAGAATTTTAATATACTTCGTATATTATCTTCTTTATGATTAATATGTCTAAGTTCAGAGAAACCAAGAAACTATGTAAATAATCCACTAAAATATAGGTAACACTCTTGAGACAGAGTAGAATTTTGCCACATTCCCTTCAGAAGCAGAAACACTGAGAGTTCACTGAATAGTGGGAAGCAGTGAGTGGCAGAAAGGACCAAAGAAGCAGCACAATTCAACCCCACGTGTTGTTTGTATCCATAGGTCATCCATGCTAGTTCCTTGACTACACTGTTTCCCTTCCTTGCCTCCTTCTCCCCCTCCTTCACCCCCTCCTCTCTACACACTGAAAGTGTGTCCCCTGTATTTGTGTCTCTGGCTCTGTTTTGTTTGTTTGTTTGTTCATTAGTCTCCTGTATTAAGTGAGAACATGTAGTATTCAATTTTTGCTGCCCAGCTTATCTCACTAAGCATGATACTCTCCAGTTCCATCCATGCTATCACAAATGGTAGGAGTTTTCTCCTTTTTTCTTCTGCATAGAACTCCATTGTGTAAATGTACCAAAGTTTTTTGATCCATTCATCCACTGAAGGGCACGTAGGTTGTTTCCAGCACTTGGCTATTGTAAATAGTGCTGCTATGAACATAGGGGTACATAGGTTCTTCTGAATTGGTGTTTCAGGGTTCTTTGGGTATAATCCTAGCAGTGGAATCACTGGGTCATAGGGAAGTTCTATTTTTAGTTTTTTTAACAAATTCCATACTGTCTTCCATAGTGGCTGCACCAGTCTGCATTACCACCAGTAGTGTACCAGGGTTCCCTTTTCCCCATATCCTCACCAGCACTTGTTGTTCGTTGATTTGTTGATGATGGCTATTCTGACAGGTGTAAGGTGGTATCTTGTTGTAGTTTTAATTTGCATCTCTCTGATGGCTAATGATGTTGAGCATTCTTTCATGTGCCTTGGACCCTTTGTATGTCTTCCTTGGAGAAGTATCTGTTCAGGTCCTTTGCCCATTTATTAATTGGGTTGTTTGTCTCCCTAGTGTTGAGTCATATTAGCTCTTTATGTATTTTGGAGATCACACCCTTGTCTGATGTGTCATTGGTGAATATGTTTTCCCATATGGTTGCTGTTGCGGGGGCAGGGGAGGGGATCAGCAGGGGGAAAGAGGAGGGCAGAGAGGGAAAAATGAGGTGAATATAACATAACAGCAATAAAAAATATGTATCTAATAAAAAAAACTACATTAAGACAGTGTGGTACTGACAAAGGTAGATATATATATCAATGAAACATTAATATATTTCAATATTTCTATTTTTCAAAAAGATTTTTTAATTTATATTTTTAGAGAGAGAGGAAGGCAGAGAAAAAGAGAGGGAAAAAAACAGCAATGTGAGAGAGAGACTTCAATCAGTTGCCTCTCATGCATGCCCTGACCAGGGACAGAACAGCAACCCAGGCATGTGCCCTGACTGGAAATCAGACCAGTGACCTTTTGCTTTGCTGGATGACACCCAGCCAACTGAGCCACACTGGTCAGGACAATTATAAAAATCTAAAAGAAAAAATGAATAAATATTTGTGACCTTCAGTTAGGCTAAGGTGTTTATGATGGACACCAAAAGAATAAGTGATTAAAAAATAAAAAAGAATTTATCAAGATTTAAAAATTTTCCATGTCTGGTGGCACAGTGGATAGGGTGCCAGTCTGTGAACCCAGGGGTCACTGGTTCCATTCCCCAGCCAGGGCACATGATCGGGTTGCGGGCCAGGTCTCCAGCTGGGCCTGTGGCTAGAGGCCGGTGAAAAACAATTATACATTGATGTCTCCCTCCTTCTCTGCATCTCTCCCTGCCCCTCTCTCTAGGAATAATGGGTAAAATTTAAAAAAAAAAAATTGTGCTATGAATGATACCATCAAGAAAGTGAAAAGACAATTCTTAGAATTGGAAGAAATATTAACAAGTCATTTATCTGATAAATATAGATATATCTATCTTACAACTCAGTAATAAAAAGACAACCAGTGTAAGAATAGGTTAAGGACCTAAGTAAATGTTTCTTCAAAGAATATATACAAGTGGTCAGTAAGTACACTTAGAGAACAGATAATAACAAATATTGGCAAAGATGCAGAGAAATTGAAACCCTGAACTATTGTTGGAGAGTATATAAAGTGGTCCAGTCAATTAAGAAAACAATTTAGCAGTTTCTTTGAATGTTAAATATACATAGACCCAGCAATTTCACCTCAAGGTGTACAACAAGAGAAATGAAAACAAACATCTCCACAAAAACTTACACAAAAATGTTCATAGTAGAAATAGTCATAATAGTCAAAAAGTGGAAACAATCCAAATACCCAGCAACTGACTGATGGATTAATAAAATGTGATACGTCCATATAACTCGGAATACCATTCAACAATGAAAAGGAATAAAGTACTGATACATGCCACATGTGGATGAGCTTTGAAAACATGATGCTGAATGAAAGAAACCAGTCACAAATAACCACATGTTCTATAATTCCATGTATCTTAAATATCCAAAAGAGGTAAAACCATAAAGATAGAAAGTGTAGATTAATGATTGCATATAACTGGGGAGTGGGCTAGGATTATTAATGGGTATGAAGTTTTTCTTGGGGGGACAGTAAAAATGTTCTATAATTGAGTGTGGTGATGGCTGTACAACTCTGTGAATATACTAAATGTGAATATACTAAATGGTGAATTGAATGGTATGTCAATTAAATCTCAACAAAGCTGTTAAAAATATCAACAGGAATTAAGGACAAAAATGTTTAATGACATAGGCAAATTATTATGTGTCAACATTAAAGGAAAAAGTTGAAAATAAAATTGATTATCTGTGTATGTTCAACTGTACATAAAGTAGATGCATACAAATATGTCTGAAAACAAGTATGCCAAGTGAATTATAATGATTGTTTCTCTTTATACTTTTGTGTTCTGGCTAAATTTTCCACAAGTATGAATATTTTAACTAAAAATGAAATTATTAAAACAAAACAAAACCCCTACCAAGAAAGAAAGAAAGAAAGAAAGAAAGAAAGAAAGAAAGAAAGAAAGAAAGAAAGAAAACAAAAAAACAGCACAATTCAGCTGGGGCAGATAGCTATGAGTAGACCCAAGACATGAGGAAATGACTAAACAATGCACACTGAAAATTATAGTTTTGCTTGTATTCTTTAGATGATTTACTGTGCATAGTCACCTGCCTGCAAAGCATAATTCAGTAATGGGGTTCAGTAATTATTGCTGCAATAAACAGAACATAACCAAGAAAAACAAAACTTATCATCTTTAGGTGACTACATTTTATTGATTGAAAGTTTATAAATTTCAAATATAAGAGATAAATATACAGAAATATAAGACATATAAGTTATATGAAGAAAGATATATCAATTTAAAAAATATGAAACTTACCTAACTGAAGTAAGAATTTTGAGAACTTGTTTTATTTTATGATATAAATATAAAAAATGTGACCTCCAAAAGGGTAGCATAGAAAGTCTTAAAACAAATAGACAAACAAAACAGGTAAAGACCAAGTGAAAACTGATTTAAAAGTAGATTGAAAGAAAATTAATTCAGCAACTGCAGTAAAAATTCACATGAATACAGTGAATGAAAGAATGCCATAGAAAATTAAACTCAGCCCTGGCTTGTGGCACAGTGGATAAGGCACTGGCCTGCGAACCCAAAAGTTGCTGGTTCGATTCCTTAGCCAGGTCACGTAACCAGGTTGCAAGCCAAGTCTCAAGCTAGATCTGTGGCTGGAGGCAGGTGAAAGGCAACCATACATTGATATTTCTCTCCCTCTCTCCCTCTCTTCTTCCCTCATTCTCTAAAAATAATAAATAAAATATTAAAATAAAATAAAATTGAACTCATGATGAAAGAATAAAATTTAATCCTTTTTTCATGAATATAGAGACATATGAATATCATTTTAACCGGAGAGAATAGAAACTAATGATAGGCTAAAGAATGGATGTTTGATGTTTCTAAAGAAAACACCAAAACAAAGAGAAAAGAAAATACTAAGATATTATAGAAGACAAATTTAATAAATTAAAAAAGGATATATATGCAGATTGAATAGGATTAATACTTGAGAAAAAATATTTAACAATTTTCAGAAATAAACTTCTGTGTGCTTAGAATTTCAAAGATTATAAAGTGTTAGAAACATCCATTTTAACAACAGTGTTTAAATGATATTACAGAAAATAGATTAAAGATTTCTTAAAGATTTCTCTGCAGAAAAAATGCAAAGATAACATGAGCAAGACTATGTATAGAATTTGAAAGTAAACATGAAAAGTTAGGTCTAAGAAATTTACATTTGTTCAAGTGTAAAGGTAAAAGAAATACCTTGTAAGACATGGAAATTATCATAATTTATCTCCTCTATATAATCTCCTTGAAAAAATATTTCTTATTCTTCTATCTCAAGAACCCCAAGGAAACAAGTAATTCTTCAATATCATCTAGACTTCTAAGCTATATTCCCTTTATTGTACTTTTCTCTAGCAATCACATTTAAACCCATGGTCCAAACTTTGTAACACTTTAAGATCAAATAAACTCCTTTGCCCCTTCTACCTGAGTCAATACTCAAGTTCTAGACCAGCTTATATTTCCAACCTGAGACATTCTAGACAAAATGGATCTCAGCCAATTTGATGATGCATCATAATAAATAAGCTAAAAGTGATGGTGTGGTATAGTCTCTGTTGAAAATGCAGGCACCAAAGCTAGACTGCCTGGACAAGAACCCAATACATTAAGGAAATACAAATTAAAACCACAATGAGATGCCAATACATAGTCATGTGAATGGCTAACATTAGAAACCACTTGACCATGCCAAGTGATGGCAAAGATGGGATGGAATGGAACTCATTTACTGGAGGTAAGAATGTAAATCAGTACTACTAATTTAGAAAATAACTGGGAAACTACTTAACAAAATGAATAATGCTTGCCATGTGATCCAGCCTCCTCACTCGTACTTATTTACCCAAATGAATATAAAATGTATTTATGCACAAGACCTAATTATCTGTGAGGGTTCCTAACAGGGTTGTGATAGACTAACATGGAAATAAGTCAAATGCCCATCCAAAGGTAAACGTGCAAAACCAGACTTTCAACAAGGTGCTAAACATGAAAAAACATGAATCTTTATTGATTTTGATCAATTAATCAGTATTCTTTGAGAACAATTTTCTAATTAGCAGGAGATTCATTTAATTCAAGTCCAACCATGCCTTTTACTCCTCCAATATTTCCAAATGATGTCATGGACGACAGTGTCACATGTGTTGTAGAAACAGTCATGTCTAGAGCACCTGCTGATCTGTGCTCTCATGACCGCATAAACACAGAGGTTAGAGTCCTTGTACACTATTCATTTCCAGGGATTCCAGGACAGTCTTCAGTGACTTTTGCCAATTTTTCTAATTTCCAACAAAATGAAATATTTCACCATTTGTTTGAAAAAATTGCTGTGAATTATTGACAAAATTATCAGTCAACAAGTTCAGAGATTTATGTTCTTTTGATGTTAGATATAGAAAATAGAATTGAAAATAGATATACTTGCCCATCTTAATTTCTTCTGGGACTTTTTGTTTAAAGAAAAAACAACTATAAATAATTGAAACCTTCAATTATTTATTTACATTAATTGTAACAGCTAAGAAATTCTTGTGATCTTCTCACTGCAAGTTAAGATACTAATTTTATTATTCCCTGGAATTCATTCTATTTTCTGTTCCAAAAAAAATAATGTAGAAGATCAGATATTATTTTTCCGATGTACATTAATAGCAAATTATATTATTAAGATGTGCTTCTGTTTGTTTATTGTTTTTCTTTCTATATACTTTAGGTGCAAAATCAGTAGATTTGCCCACTTGATTTTGAATGTTAGCCCTGACTCCAGGTCTCAGCCACACTCCAGAGATAAGTGGGTTGCCAATGTTTTTTGTCGATAGCAGTCAGACCTTCACTTTTCTTTGAACCTTTCAAAATCTCATCATTTTATAGATTGGATAAATGCCATTGTCAATTTTATTTTACAGGTCTGTTCTTTCAAGCCATTTTAGAAAATGCAGCTAAAAAGAAAATGTTAATTTTACAAGTGGTATTTTTATAAAAATAGGATCTGGAGAACCGTAGGAGTCTCAGGTGACCAGGCCTGGGATCTGTCCATGCTTCCAACAAAGTGTCTCTGCTTTCTCTTCACATTCAGTATACTTTTCATGTATAATACATATTTTTTTTCAAGGAAAGCAAGAACCTTAGCCTCGCTCTTTAATAAGGAAAACAAGTACAAAGTTGTTCTTCAAAGCTTTTCATTTATTTTGTAATCATCCTCAAGATGGACCGAAAACTGTGTGTGTGCATATGTTTGTGCATGTATACATGTGCAAATATGTGAGTGTACATATATAATTGTGCATGTGTGTATGTATGCATATGTGTGTATGTGCATGTCTGTGTGTCTCTATGTATATGTGTATGTGTATATATGTGTGTGTGTGTGTGTGTGTGTGTGTGTGTGTGTGTGTCTCCCTGTGTTGGTATATTTGTAGCTGTATATATGTTTGTATGTAACTGTGTATATGTGTGCGTGCATATATGTGTTTATGTATATGTATGTATTCATGTGTGTATATACTTATATATGTGTGAATATGCATGTATATGGATGCATGCATTATTAATTAAATATGTGAATGTATATATGTTTAAATATATGCATTTAAATGTGTGTGCTTACATATGTGTGTTTGTTAAATAACTTACTGCCAAGACCTAGACCTTTTACAGATGTCATCTTATGACCCCTGCATCTATCATTTCAACTTTCCTCATTTTCCATCTTTTCCCCCTATTTTCTTCTTCTTAGCAATTGTTAACATTTATCTTGCAAATTGCCTTTCTTCCCACTATAATGCAAATCCTAAAATGGATGCATTTGTGTCTCTTTTGTTCATTGCTATATTTTCAGACCTGAAGAGTGTCAAGCATGTAGTGGGATTTAAGAAATATTTATTGCTTAGCAATCTCTCAGTCTGTACCCACTGCCAGGCCTCCCTTCCACACCTGCCCCTGTCCTTGCACCCTCCTTCCTCACACACAGAGGAGAGTGGAAAGACAGTGTGCAACAGCAGCCTCTCCCTGCCTGCTCACACACCTACAGCAACAGCCAACACATGAGAGCAAAGAGAAGGAAAGCCACACAAAGTCATCAGCACCTCATGGCTTTCTGCACACAAAATCTAACAAATGCCAAGGTCAGTGAATAGAATTTTTGTGATGCACTTAGAACCAAGGAGGAGAGATTATAAGTCTTGGTCTGAAGTTAAGGGTGTTCAGCAAACTATTATCTTAAGTCCCTCTTATGTAAAAATAACAGTTATAAACCTGGAATGTGACAGCCTCTAAGGCTGAGTCATTCCTGAACATGCTAGGCTGTTCTCTGCCTCTTCACAACCCCCATTGCATTATATGGGAGCTTGGAGGCTGGTTTAATTAAAATTATCTGAATAGTGTACAGTATGCCAGATGTTCATAATAAATATAATGTAGCTTATGTAATGCTATGCCATCATGGAATATATTGGAATGGTTGTGATTATCCATTATTACCCATAATAAATCTAAATTTATTTCACCATTTTTAGGCATTAAGCTTTTCTCAACCACTATAAATTAGCTTAGTATTTGAACTTTGCCTTTTGCTGAAGTTTTTCCAATAGAGATAATTAAAGAGCTCTTTTGGTAAAATTAGTTCACATTATTTCCATTAGAATTAAACATAGTACACATGGGATAGTTCAGTCTATGATATTGATGCTTATGATTGACATTTTAAAGAGCAAATGTAAATTAAACCTTTTTTCTTTCCATTTTACCTTTAGTGTACAAAGATAAAGACTCTTAATTTAATTTCCTAAACTTTATTTCCACAGTCAGACACCATGTAATATTTTTTGAATATAGTAGACTGCTGAATATTTTCTGAATGAGAAGATGTTGGCTTAATAAACACTTAGCATCTGGACAACGCTCACCTCTTCTTCTACAGCTGTAACCACCTCCCTCCACCTTCACTTGACTAGGGAACACTCAGGTGTGGGGACTGAATTTCCTCATGATTAGGGCTGAGTGGGCAGCAGTATTATTGGCACAATGGATATGTAGAGTAGCTGACTTTTCTTAAAGATGTATTTCAGTAGAAAAAAATAGCATACATGTATTTAGGTTTGTTTTGTTATTTGGTGAATGATGGCCATTGTGAGGTGAAGACAGAAATCCTCCAAGCTCATGTAAACTCATGCTCCCCTGTCCCTGCAGTGAAATCACTGGTCCCTTTACCCAGACAATTAACTCACTTCCTTGACTAGAGGGAGACCAGGGTTCAATCTTCTTATTGAGAACTAAGTAGCTTCATTAAGCTTGAGAGACAGATTAAACATTAGACAGTAAGTGTGAAATGTTTTGCTGTAAGAGTTTGAAGTTAAGGATATAAACTTGGGAGTCATTATTATACAAATGGTTTGTATACTATGAGCCATAATGAGGTAACAGTAGCAGTGAGTATATGGGAAGATCAGGTTGTGTCCAATGAGGGGGGGAAAGAGAAAAAGAAACACTAAGAGACCCTTATCCACATTTAAAAGTTGTGAATGAATACATAACTAGAAAGATATGCTTTACCACCTGTACAAACTGGCACAGATATCAATGAGCCCAATTTTTGCAAACTTCCAACACTCTCATCCCGGTAAATGGAGTTTGCAAATACAGTGTCTGTGCTTTCTATTTAAATATATACTTTAAACTATTTTGTGATTTTGAGGTATGCACAGGGATGAGTTAACTAGAAGAATAATTTATTAAACTACCAGAAATTACCAGTCTTAAATGATATAACATGAATTTGGAATCAACCGCGTTCTTGGTAATCTTTGGTCATTTTTTGAATGAATGCATCCCCAAAGAGAAGCTAGCACCTCATAGGACAAAGCAACAAATTAGAGAACCCATTTGTTAATTAGAAGGTCCCCATGTAGGCTTGTTTGACTGCAAACTGGCCAAGTTTTTAACACACATTGAGGAAAATGAACAAAACCATAAGACACATACAAACGAAGTAGAGTGAACTCATTTTGATCAAAGTCATTTGGCTGTGTGAAAAGACATTGTGATGGGAAGAATAAATAATAGGAAAGCTTATTTGAATCTAATTCTGGCCTTGGATTAGATTGCTGTCACAAGAGGAGATAAATGCAGCCAACAACTCCGGCCAACCAGGACTCATTCATTCAACTCACCCAAATCAGAGAGGAAGGAGCCAAACCACTTTCTAAGTCCAGGTTAATTCAAACTTTGCATTTTTGCTCAAGAAATCAACTCTGGCAGGTAGCTATTTCCCAGATTTAAAATTGGGGTAAGTAGCAAAAGAATATTAGAATCATAAAGTAATTATTTGAAGTTTAATGTAAGAGAAGCATTATTTAAAATGTGAGGGCAGGCTTTCAAAAAGTTCACCAACATTTTTAGTGAATTTTATTTCTAAACTTAGAGCTATTAACATAGCTATATGTTCATAGCAATAACTGCTGATGATTAATAGTTTTATGTAATGTCATATACACACATATTTTGACCAAATAGATGACAGAGATTAATTGAGCAAAGAAATTGGTGGTTGTTATAACACCCTATATTTGTATCTTTGGAAAGAGTAAGGTGAATCAAAGGAAATTATACTAACCTTAAACAGTCATATGTTGAAAATACTTTAATTCCTTCAGAGTTAGAATTTGGGCAAAAGTACTTAAATTTTAAACAATGTTCCCATTGTAATCTCCACAAACATGGGAAAGACTAAACATGATTGCAATTAAGCTTTCGATGTGTCCAAACAATGGCTAGATTTGGCCAAATATGGGCAGATTTGGATGTCTGAGGATTCTGACTTAGGGGCAACAAATGCTCTAATATCTGCAATTCAAAAGACTTCCCTGACTCCAGAATTAGTTGATTCCTCTTGCTGCTGTAATAAATCACCATACACTTAGTGACTACAAATGGCTCCCATATTATTTTACAGGTCTGTATGTCAGAGATTCAAAATGGGTTCCAATAGGAGATAACCACAGTGCCTGCTGGGCTGTGTTCCATTTGGAGGCTTCCTTGCTTTTCAAGCTTCTAGAGTTACCCACATTCCTTGGCTCATCTTCATGTCTCAAGATCCTTTGCTTTCTTGATGTCTTGCAAGGTAGTATACCCACGCTTCAAGACCTAGGGTGTGGACAGCTTTGTGGGGGACAATATTCTGCTTGCTGTAAGTCCCTTAAATTATCTCCATCCTTGTCATTTCCTTTGAAAATTAAAATGTATTGTAGTTCTTGGGATCTTTACTTCAATGATGTTCTCTATTAAGAAAATGACCTAAATTAAAATTTAGATACATGGAAAATGTCTTCTTTTCCAGTATAGTGTAATCCTCTGATTTCATCTGGAACTTTAGGTTATTACTACAGCAGTAGAGAACACACTGTAGCACCTTTACTGTGTGCCCGAGGACAAGTCTAAGTCTTCATCACCACCATTTATTCATTCAACAATCCTGATGGAGTTCTTGTTCCATGACTCACACTGATCCAGACACTCCAATTCATCCATGAGAAAACTTCCTAGCATAGGGAGGCAGATGATACACAATCAATGTAATTAGTTGCTATATTTTATAGTGGTTTTTATGGGTTGATAAAAACTCAGGGGGGAAAAGCAAAATCAGCACATATTAAGGAAGGCTAGGAATGAGGAGCTGGGCAGAGTGGAAAAAGAGAGTAACTAACAACTTAAAAGAGAAACTTGGTGTCCTCATTGAGAAAATGACACTGATCAAACACGTGTCCTTGAAGACTTTCAGAGGAAAAGTATTCAGGAACCCAGCATAGCTGCTACATGGTGAGGTGGAGGAGGTAATGTTGGAGTCAAACTGTGGGAGCTATCCTTCCTTGCTCATCTAGGTCTGCCTTTCATCCTCTCCTCCCTTCTTGCTTCTCCTCAGGCCACATGCATACTCCCCTCCCCTCTTGTTTCTTTCTGGGTTCCTAGCTTTCAGTTTGTGCATTGCAAGGCTGCTATCTTAAGCCAGCTCCCCTTCTGAAAGCCATGGCCTTTATCAAGGTAGCTCTCTCCACTGACTTCTTCACCAAACCCTTCTCCCTAGGGGTGCTATCAGATGTCTTCTTAACCCAGCACATCTCTCATCTCCTGGGGTTTTCCTACAGAGCCACTCACACCTCTTTTAAAGAGTCTATTAGTTAACACCACCCGCCAAATTACTCTGAGTGTAGCCTTTTTGTTTTCTAGAACAGTAATTGATACAGGTGGCAAATCATGCAGGGATTTTCTGGTCGTTATAGGACTTTGACTTTGATCTGAGGAAATGGGAGGCATGTTGATGTGAATGGGGACTTAAGATGATCTAATTGACCTTTTAAAAGGATCTCTCTTTGTGTAGAGACTCTAAAGGTCAATTAGATCATCTTATTGACAGTGAAAGTAAGGCCAAGAGATCTGTTTAGAGGCTGTTCAAATGCACCTAGGGAAGATAGTGTGGGAGGCCAGAGTGGAATCCGTAAGTCCTGAGGAATGTATTTTGAAGGTCCAATGAATAGGATTTCTGATGGGTTTAAATGAGAGATGTGAGGAAAAGGAAAATGGTGCCAGGATTGTTAATATAGGCAACTACAAGGATAAATGTACCATGGATGACATAGGAAAGATCATAGGTGGAACAGGTTTTGGGGACTAAGATGAAGGTTTCAGGTATGGACAGGTGAAGTTGAGATGGATGTAGCCTTCCTTGTACCTCTTTGGTCTCATCTGCTATATCTTTCTGCTCACTGGCCCTCTGGCAAGCACACCTCTGACAAATTCTGGAATCCACTGGTGAGCCCCAGGCCAGTGAGCCCTTGCCTGAAAGGCTCATTCCCAAGTAGCTCTCTCCCTCTCTTTATTCGAATGATTGTCCAAATGATACTCTTTTATCTCAAATTTACCTGTTAATTTAATCAGTTAGACACTCATGGTTGAGTCCCACCTATCTGTCATCTGAGGTGAGGCATTGGGGATCACAAAATAAAAAAGTGGCCCTCTGCCTTCATGGCTTTTGTGTTCAGCCCAAACATGTTAAATAAAAAGAATCCAGAGAGACTGCCTTTAATTTTTCAACATCTCTTTGATTCTTTCAAACTTCATCTGCCTGCTAATATTGAAGCCATGTGCCTTCAGGAGAGAACTAAGACCTTCTCCAGATGTTCTTGTCAATTTTGGCGGCAATCATATTTTTATCCAATTTGAACATATTTCTCTTGATTAATACAAGAAGCTCTAAGTAGAGGGTTTTAAAAAAAATTTCTTAACAGCTGCACAATCTTGTCAGATAAGATCATGAACAGAATGTTCTTATTTCAAATGAAAAGATGATAGACCCTTCTTTCCCATTCACCTCTTGTATCATTTCTGTTGAGGTTCAAAGCCTTAGATTTTAAATTCTTAACTTCTCTCATCACTGGTGTGACTGGAATGCAGTCAGAAATGTACCAAATGTGCTTACTAATGTAAGTAAGAAGAACAAAACCTTTTTCTTGATAATTTTATAGGAGTTTTTCATCATATGGAGATGTTTGCAGTATTTGGATACGTACTAAAAATTAGAAAACATCACCTTCTCCAGGGAATAATGTTAAGTTTGATTTTGAACCAGTCCCAAGCATCACTGTACAATAATGCTTATTAACAGGGAAGGGTTGATAGAACATTGCCCAAGAAGTCTCCCAGGGAATAAAGAATTATTTGCTGACCTTAAAACTTATTTTTAACCTAAATAATTTAAATTGACATCTGTCTGCTTTATGACCAAAAGATGAAAGTGTATATTCAACTAATGATCACACATTCATTTACCAGAAAACCTGGTTCCTCTGTTTCCTCATGGGTTGCCAAAACCATTTACAATAGAAATGTCATCAATGAGTGAACTGACACCATATGTCGGTGAAGCTACCACATTGGTTGCCCCATTTCATAGCACAAGAAATTGGGTGAACTTCCAGAAAGCTATTTTCAGAAAAGAAACACTGCTATTAGCTTGTGACTCTTCTGCTTTCCCATTCTTTGCGTGTCTGAGAGAAGTGAAGGATCTTAATTTTTTCCTCAATTCCACATATGAAGTAGCTACATATTTCCCATAAGATTAATGAGCTAAGTTCATGTAGAGGTTATATGTATTCAGCAAAAGCCTGGCAGGAAAATTAGGAACACATTTAATGTTATTTGTCATTAAAAATCACATACTATTCTATTTTTATTGAGTTCTGATTATTGAGTTGCTTGCCAAAGAGCAAAAACTCAAATGCTATAGGAAAAAATAAATCTATTATAATTGGATGAATAGAAAGGGAAATGTAAAAATAAATCACCTTTAATAAATACTTTACAAACCCTGGCTGGTGGGTTAGTGGATAGGCACCAACCTGCGAACCCAAAGGTCGCTGGTTCGATTCCCAGTCAGGGCACATAACCAGGTTGAGAGCCAGGTTTCCAGCCAGGCCCATAGCTGGAGGCAGGTGAAAGGGAATCATACATTGATGTTTCTCTCCCTTTCTTCCTTCCTCCTTGCCGTTCTCTCTAAAAATAATGAATAAAATCTTTAAAGAAAAAGAAAAAAGAAATACTTTACATACAAAAATTTGTAAAAACAACTAAACTATAAAGCTATCGTTGTCACTAAAATAAGAAATATGTAAGCAAACACCAGATTACCTCACCAATAAGTAGTGGGTTATACCAAAAAATGACATGGTGAAATATTCATGTTCAGCAAAATTATTATAATGCTTAAGAGACATAGTGTATTTTATAACTTGCAATTAATCTAATAAAATAAAATATAAAGCAATTGAAACTAGGGAAGAGAGAAAAAATTAAAAATTGACATAAAGTGCTTAGGTTTGTTAAAAGATTGTCACCCAATGACAATGATGACAGAAGTTTAGGGTGTGTAGGGGAAAGACAAGGATACACTATGGCTAACAAATTTGTCCCTAAGCTTCTGCTTTAGGACAAGAGGCAGTATTTTCAATCATTTGCTGGAAGAACACTGACCTGCGTTCTCCATTATTCTATAACTCTGTCTAGAGTAGACCCCATGTTGTGCAATTTAAGGGTAAATGGAGATAACAGCTTCATGAAGGCTGAGCATTAGTTTTCAATATGTTCATTTTTCTGGTGTCTAGAAACTGTTACAATTAAAAATCTAAAAATAAGCTGTGTTTTGTAATTCTTATTTTAAAATAATGCTTGATAATTTATTACAGCAAATATGCAATCAAAAGTACAGCAGGGGTGACAGCTGAGAGACAAAAATTAACTTGCATTTCCTGGGCAATGTTTATTACAGATTAGGTAATTTTCCCAAAATTTCCTGGGTAGATGAGTTGGGACAAATTTTGTTTCTGGAGGCAGTTGTATTTATACCTCCCCATCCTGCAGCCCACACTTCTGCTTTTTCTTTTCAGCCTTCTTTTATGCTCACCTATGACAGAAATCTGCTTTGCTTCTTGGAAGACTGCTTTGAAAACACCTAGTTTGATCATAAACAGATGATTGTTTTCTTGTCTTAGGTCCTCTTGATTGTGTGGAGCCATCATCTGATTTTCCTTTGTAAATGGCTGATCTTCCTCATTCTTTCTGTTGTGGGTTAAAGGATGCTTTAGCCCTGGCTGGTGGCACAGTGGATAAGGTGCTGGCCTGAGAACCCATCACTGGTTCGATTCCCCAGCCAGGGCACATAACTAGGTTGCAAGCCAAGTCTACAGCCAGGTCCGTGGCTAGAGGCAGGTGAGAGGCAGCCATACAGTGATGGCTTTCTCCCTCTCTCTCTTCTCCTCTCTCTAAAAATAATGGGGAAAAAAGATGCTCCAAGGAAATGTATGTTAAAGTTCTGTCTTCCAGTACCTGTAACTGCAACTTCATTTGGAAATATGGTCTTCGCAAATGAAATCAAGTTGAAAAGAGGTCATGATGGACTACAGGGAACCCTAAACTTGAAGACTTGCATTCTTCTAAAAAGGACATGTAAAGACACACACACAGAAAACTGTGTGTGGTGACAGAGACCGAAACAGTGATACAACTGTGAGCCACAGAAGCGAAGAACTGTTGGCCTCTACGGAAAACTGGGAGATGCTAGGGGCAATCACTCTCAGAGCCACCATGAGGAACCCACCATGAAACACCTTGATTGCAGAATTCTGGTTTCCAGAGCAGTAAGAATTTGCTTCTGCTGTGTTAAGCCACACAGTGTATGGTACTTTCTGCCACAGTCACAAGGAACTCGTACACTCCCCTCCTTCACTGGTCCCTAAAGCCACACCTGGAACTGGGAAAGGTCTCAGTGGTTTGGTGGTTTGGTGTCTCAGATGGAAACACTCTCAAAAGCTGGAGGAGGCAAATCAAAATGCAAGGATGGGATTTTGTAAAGAAAAGGAGCAAATTACTCAGGGGAGGAAAAGAGGTAAAATGCTAAAATCTATGAATGTCTTAAAGTAGGAAAATGTGCTGTGTAATAGTAATAGAGGAAAATCATAGACAAAAAAATAAGGTGCTCCTTTTAAGTTAAAAAAACAAGTCTAGTAATTATGTCTAATATGACACCTATAAAAATGTTAATTTTTATAATCTAACATTCAAGAAAAAATGAAAAAAATTAAGATTTTTCTTCAACTAAAATGATATTTTTAAAATTTTTACTGGAGGGAAAACTTTCTAGAAATTATACATGCAGGTTTAATTTTTTTATAGCTCTATCATGATGAAAGTACAATTAATCCAAAACTTGTGACTAAAACATGAAAACCTTAAGAACATGTCAAATATTGTTGGAAAATAAAGTACATTTTGTTAATTATATTCATGCTGTTAAAATATTATCCAATGTTACGAACAGCCTTTTAGTACTTCATAGTACATTTTTTCAAGTTATCTTAAACTGAAATTATATTGATGATAGTTTCTTTGGCCTGAACTCATAGTCAGAAACCTGTTCTCTAATTCTTATTTTCCCCTGATTAATGTGCAAAGTGCTGGAATTCAAAAGCATCTTCTTTCCTCCAATCCCTTCTCTGTCAAAGAGGGGGAAAAAAGCCTCCCTGGTTATGTGCATTCAGCTTCTGACTCCACGGAAATGTCAAGAGGATAAAGTGATCACATGTGCACAATTCCTGGGGCTTCTCAGAAGTAGCTTAATTTGCCTACTTGGAAGGTTTGTTGAGAGGATAAAGGGAACTCATTCCTGTGAACTATTGTGTGTGTTTCGGAAGAAAGGAGTGTATATGTGGGTTGTCCTCATCACATGTGTTAATATGCAGAGAGTTCAATTCAAGTTTATCAGCTCTTTTTTTTTTAAAGCAATGAGAACAGTCCTGACCCTCTAAGATGTGCAGTTTATCTTGTGATTGTGCCAAATAAATCTCTGGTTACTCATATCATTAAATTTCCGCTTCAGTTAGAGGTAGTAGGACCAACTTTAGCCTTGGATTTGATAGCACTATTATTAAGATTTATTTGCCATATTTATTTAAAAATAAAAACAAGAAGAGCAGATGCTCATTTTTCTGTAGTGTTGTTAAACTTATTTTCTATTAGTAGAAAAGAACATAAACACACATATACTTAAAAGTTCAAATGTATAGTTATATTAGTTGTTCCATACTTATCAGTCAGAATTCCTAATTCAGAGTCCCCTCCACTCATTATTCATCAAACATGTGTATGGACGTAAACAAATGAGGTGTGTAACTTAGAGGATACACAGTTGAGACCTACTGTTATCAAGAAAATAAGGTTGATCATTGGTGCATAGCATGTCCCCAAAATCAGTTAGCTGTATTTCTATCATCACCTTTCCCTCAAACTCATTAGCTTAACGGATAATCATTGTTCTGCTCATGTGATTATGTAGCGATGATTTAGGCTGGGCTCATCTGGTTGAATCTGCTGTGAATCAGGTAGGTCTGGCATGTCCCTGAAGGTTTGGCTCAGTTATTCTCCACATACGTTCATTCCAGCCCCAGGCTCAAGGGCAGGAAATGTCCAGCAGATGATTTTCTTATGACAATGACATTTTCTTGCATTGTCTTTAGTAATATCCCATTGATTAAAGTGAGTCACTTAGCTAGGCACTAAACCCAGAAGAAGGAAGCTTAGTCTGTTCATTATATTAATCCTTACGATGGTAATTCTTTGTGTTAAACTAACACAAAGCACATGGCAAAACTTAATATAAATGGACCTTGGCAGTGGGAAAATGGAGGAAGAATGACTGTTTCTGAACAATAGCCTAATCTACCTTATGCCCAAAGATTCTAATGAATTGTTCAAATTCTAAACCCCATCACCTCTGAGAATCAGGAAATGCAACATATCTATAAACCAATGGACTACATTCAGTAGCAAGAAAAAGAAAGTCTGACAAATTTTGACTATATATCTATATCTATCTATATATATATATTCAAGGCAGTCTGAATTCTATTCATAACATAAAGAAGTTATAATTTTATCTAATATCTATTTGATTCCATTTAGATTTCTAAATCTTTTTAATTATTTGCAAATCTGCAATAAACTTGAGTTATAAGTAAAGTAGCTAAATATTGAATCAAATTCATTAGAATCTTCATGGAGACATTTTGATGGAGAGTAGGGAGTTATATACCACAAGGTTGGATTAATATAAATTGATTTGTCTGAGGTTATTTGTTTAGATAATGGAGGTAATAAAAGAAAGGCCCAAGGTATCAGGGAACTGATGTTCTGAGACATCCCATCCTGTCATCATGTTCAAAGCAAGTTCATATTGGGGCTACTCCATTTAGGCAGGGAAAATTCAATTAGGATAATTCTGCAGACTGAAACTCCCAGGGGTCTCAGGGTAGAAAGATAAAGATCTCCTCCTTGTCTTAACCAACTATATGCTAACAAATTATAGTTTTGGCTCTGTCTTAGGCTTCCTTATGGTACATGTGTGTGTGTTTTCTGGAATGTGAATATAACCTTGTTCTTGAATCAAAGTTAGTTATATTTTTATGTTATTCATTTTTTTTGCATATATCTCTTCCTACTTAGAAAATATAATTATGTCATCATGGCAGGTCCCCCTCTTAGTATATGGTTCTTTGCTTCCTGGATTGAGATATGGGTCAAGTTATGCTATCACAAACCTAATGATGTACTGACAGGTCTGTTATTATAATTGCATGATTCTGACATGGATAACATTCCTTCACTGAAATTTAATAATTGTAAAGGTATTTTACTACACACAAAAACATACATAGTATCAATTCTAAAGCAATAATAAAATTACACATGTATTTTCCAATATGGGTATATCTTTGTAAATGTCAATCAACTCTCTACTTCAAATTATTTTCTGAAAGCAGATAAAAGAAAACAGGTAACCTGTAAAAGTAAAGTACATTTTTTTTCTCTCTATTCTCTGGTTACTCCTTAGAGTAACAAATAGAATCATTGGTTAAAACTTTACAAATAAATAAAACCTCTGGCAAATAGTATTCTGGAGACTTTTCATTTTGTTACTTGGACTCACTATAAGTCACAATGAAATAATACTGAGTGACAGTCTGAGATTCACCATAAGGGAAATAAATAACAGATGATAAAAATGCTTTCAGTGTGATTATTGACATGTGCCCTGATTCTGTGATGGGGGAGCATAAGCACACTTGGTGGGGGTGTTGCTGCTGCCTGAGCCAGGTTCTATCACCCATAAGGCCCTTGTCATTTCAAGACAATCTGCTCTTTCTGTGCTCATCACCTTTCATTCAGGATAAAAATTCCAGCTCAGATGGCAATTGGGTTGTTAAGTTTGAGTAAGAGCCAAACCTACCACCTAGCTTCGATATTCATAAACTCTATCTAAGAACCGGAAGTATAAAACCCAAGGCTATCATAGATTAAAATCACAGAAAGTTACAAGAATGGTCACAGTTGCCAATAAAACCCTTCTGGATGATATCTAGTGAAGTCTCTTGTGCAAGAAGTATCTCTCTTTCCAGGTCCTTTTTTGACATTGGGGGAGCAGACAAGGTAATTGTGGATTCAAAGACAGAAAAGGGAAGTGGCCATATTTTCACCAACAGCATAAAAATACATTCCTCAACAACATATCATGTGCTGAAGTTTACCTGCAATTCAATACAGATGTTGATTGATTCATCTTTAAACAATGGTAACATTGAGCTCCTGGCCACACTAGACAAGGCATGCACACCCTGATATTTTGTGCATGCACACACTTGTGTGAATGTGTGCAGGGACTGTCTCAGCTCTGCTCCTAAATCATGTATCCAGGCACTCTGTTCAGAAAGTGAACCCACTAACACTTGCAGCTGCTTGTCCATGCTAGGAACTCTTGGCAGCAACCTGCCTTCCCACAACATGGAGGAAGAGAACATGACAAGACACACACTCTCTAGGAATCTCCCTTAATTCCTCAGTACCACCTACAAAGGATAATGGGTAATGAGAATTTGCTGAGAGTCTGGGGGTAACTAGTGGGGATTTTTGTAATCTACTCATCAGATTTCTGAAATTAAAACTATCTATAGATATGACTATTTTTATGTCCCAAACTGAGCAGAGCTTAGTCCCCAGTCTTGGCTTTTATTTTTTTGACTCTGCCCTCCTTATTGAAACCTCCATAGCACAAGTTTCATTTTCCTTTGGGAAAGGGACTTGATCTTAAACTAGGCTCTTCATTCCAATTCTATTATTGAAGGTCCCAAGAACTAATTGATTCATTGACTTTTAGGTAAATACAATGGCATATGTCAGTGGGCCAACTGGACTAGCTAATGGACTAGAGGGGGAAAAGTAAATATAATACTTAGAATGTTGGTTTGAGCAGTAGAGTCAGTGGTGATACCATTTGCTGAGATGAAAAATACCATAGTATTGTTTTTACTAAATTTTGAGTTGTTCAGTGGGAATAGAACCAGACTGAGCTTTAATTAAGGAAATAATTTTAATTAGAATTTGAGCTCCTAGGTATAGCACAATATTCAAAGAATGCTCAGCAAATGTCCTTTTCTCTTTCTTGATCACCTAATTTCAAGGATAAAGATCTTTGAGTAGGGAATTTGGGCACACACTCATGTTTCCCAAGAACCAATGCTAATCACTGCAAACAATACAGTTTTAGCTTCATGCTAAGGAGGAAGACCATTCCTCTTGCTGACGATTCTTGGCTATAGAGAGAATAGTAAAAAATTTTAAATGGCATTTGATCTATGTGTGCCTTGTGCTGAATGACCTTCTTGTTCATGTGTGTTTTTTTTTTTTCCATAATTCATTTAGTAAGTAGGCTGCAAAGCTGGGTAAAGGCTTTTTTCTATTACTTGTATGTGAGCCTCACAGGTCAGAACTGGGGTAGGATTGTTAACATTACAATTCTAATTAGTAAAGGAGACACACAAATAAGTTCTCTAAGGATTTTTCATAGCTCAAGGGTTGACCAAGTAACTTGGATTCTTATTCTCCACTGACACTGCAGTGGTCTGACTGTAAGGAGCACCTAAGCTAAAAGATGGGTCTTTGAAGTAGGTATCTTTAACTCCTTTTATTTCAATCCAATAATTGTGTGGTATAAAGCAATCATGATTTATCTAAGAAAAGCAAAATTCACTCAAAGAATGAGAGGGATGACCCAACATTACAGAAGTATCTGGACAACAGGTACCTCAAAAAATATGTAAGTTATTGGGTTGTTGAAGACCTGATCCTTAAGAGAATTGCTAGGATAATTTAACTTAATTTAATCTTATTGGCTGTTATAGATAGAAGACAGAGAGAAACATCAACTTATTGTTTCATTTATTTATGCATTAATTGGTTGTTTCTTGTATTTAATCTGACAGGGGATTGAATCCACAACCTTGTTATACCAGGATGGTGCTCAAACCAATAGAGCTAAGTCCACCTTAACTCACACACTACATGAATAGATGTTCTATAAGTATCCTTTATAGCATTTATGACCTAAGCATATCTGTTTAAATAGTCTCAATAAAGTATGGCCCAATTTGAATTGTTAGATAAATGATAGCACAAACTATTACCTGGAAGGCAATCTTCTCTCTTTCTTTACTATGGTTTTACAGGATAAAATATTGTGACAAGGTAGCCTGAATATCTAATGATTTGAAAGGTAAACAAGCACAGAGTTAGCATTTTGGACAAAGTGGGCACCGCTGCCACATTAATGCTTAACTTACTTGCTCCTTTTCACTACATTTTAAAAAACTTAATTGCCGTAATTTTTAAATCAATTTATTGTTGTATTACACTTATCTCATTTTTCCCACATAGCTCTCCCTGGCCCCACCCTCCCTATCCTCTCTCCCACAGCCAATCCCCACATGTTGCCCATGTCCATGGGCCATTTATACTAGTTCTTTGACTAAACTGTTTCCCTTCTTTGCCTCTTTTTCCCCCTTTCCCCTCCCTCTGCACATTAAAAGTTCCTTGTTTCCATGCCTCTGGTTCTATTTTGCTTGTTTGTTTTGTTCACTAGTCTCCTGTATTAGGTGAGATCCTATAGTAGGTATTTGTCTTTCACCAACTGGTTTATTTTGCTAAACATAATATTCTCCAGTTCCATACAATTCAGAAGAACCTATGCTCCCTTATGTTAATTGTAATTTTGAACTCTACAATTCTTTCAGAGAGCAAAACAGTCACAAATAATACAAATATTACAGTTACAAAACACAATTTTTGAAAACTTAATTTTAAGAGGAAAAATAATTTTTAATTTATAAAATTCCACTGCTTTAAGTAAATGATTAAGTAAGCAATCAGTTAATGACCTTATTTCTAATGAACATTAGTGAATAAATTTTCACTGTTTTAATTTTTAATATAAAAATTGAGTTAATTGTTTACTTAAAAATATATATGTGAATTTATTAACTTAGAAAGGATCCACTTTAGTTCATAACCTTCCACTAGGTTTTCCACTTGGTTATTAAAACTCAGTAAACAATAACAGTACAAATTATAGTAAACACACATGTCTTTTATTTCTTTTTATAATTATGATTATTCTTGACTATACTCCAGAGATAATATCTCCTAGGTTTTAAAAAAAGTTTCCATCATTTTCATACATTATCCATGCACTTCTAAAACAGAAAGATTTTTAATGTGTCATAAAATGTTCATTTGGTTTGATTGTTCCTTCCATATGATGTGGTGAACTTTACAATGCAGCCTGGACTTCTTTTGTTGATTTTCATTTCCAAAATGGTTTCTTTATTGTAAAAACAAATGACCCCAGACCATAGTTCATGTTGCTTTAAAGACAAAAGTGCATGAACAGAAGATTTTAAATATAGAGGGTTAGGTCACATCCTACTTTGCAGCAATACTGAGCTACATATTCTGCTGTAATTTGCTTCATCAAGTTTATAAAAGGTTACTTTCTCATTCAATATGTAAGCAATTACTATTATAATGATATGAGCAGTGCAACCCTCTAGCCATAGGGTACAAGGGTCCACATTCAGTTATGTAAGGCTTAATTTCTCAACTTGTAGAGGCCCAAATGAAGTAAAATGCAGGTTATGGACAATTGGGACATGGAGTGCAACAGTAGCTGAGGCAGGTATAGAATCCAAAGCAACCCTTGAGGGAGACATTCATCTTCACTTCATGTTATTACTCTTATTCTTGCTTATCTTGTCTCCTGATGAGGGCCTTAAAACCTATCAGTGCCTCACATGTAACCAAGAGATAGGTCCATAAGTTACCATAAGTTAGAGTTCAGGTTAGTGAAAAATTTTTAACAGAGATTCTTTCATTTAAAAATAGCTAACACTTTCTCTGAGATAGAAACACATTATGCTAGAGGGCATACTATTCTTTTGCTTTAAAATTTTTATTTATTTTTTGCTATATGGAGGTATATGAAAGGTCTGTTCCAAAATTATCAAGCACAAACTGTTTTTTTTTTAATTTTTAAATAGTTTATTTATTATTTTTAGAGAAAGGAGAAGGGAAGGAGGCAGAGAGGGAGAGAAACATCAATGTATGGTTGCCTTTCACCTGCCTCTAGCTACAGACCTGGCTGGAGACCTGGCTTGCAACCTGGTTATGTGCCCTGACTAGGATTCAAGCCAGCGACTTTTGGGTTTGCAGGCCAGTGCCTATTCACAGAGCCACCAGCTAAGGTTTCAAAATAGTTTTAATTATATGGACATTAGCTCAATATTTTAAGGACAGATTATTTAAAGTATACAAAATGGTGTTTTGATATACATATACATTGTGAAATGATCACCACAATCAATCTAATTAATACATCATTTCCTCACCTAGTATTGTGTGTGTGTGATAAGTGCACTTAAAATAAACTATCTTAGTAAATTTCAAGTATACAATACATATTTTTAACTATGGTCACCATGCTGTACGTTAGGTCCCGAAAACTTATTCATCTTAGAACTAAACTTATGTAGCTTTTGACCAACGTTTCCCCATTGTTCCCTTCCTCCAGCCCCTGCCAACTACTGCTCTGCTCTCTGGTCCTATAAGTTCAACTATTTTAGATTCCATATATCTAATAGTATGGTCATGCAGTATGTGCCTTCCTGTGTCTGGCTGGTTTCATTTAGCATCCCTCCAGGTTCATTCATGTTATAAATGACAATATTTTATTCATTTTTAAGGCTGAACATATATCGTATTTTCTTTATCCATTCATCCATCAAAAGACATTTGTTGTTTTGGACACATTTCTTTTTACACTATAACAGATGCCCCTTGTTTTCCTCCCTTTGCCTTCCTCCAGTTAGCCCCCAACCCCTGCCCCAGCATTTACCACATTGTTGTCTGTGTCCACAGGATATGCATATATGTTCTTTGGCTAATCTCTTTCAGTTCTCCTGACACACCTCTCCTTTCTGAGATCTGTCAACCTGTATCATGTTTCTATGCCTCTGGCTTTATTTTGTTCATCAGTTTATTTTGTTCATTAGATTACACATATGAGTGAAATCATATGTTATTTGTCTTTCTCTAACTGGCTTATTACCCTTAGCATAATATTCTCTACATCTACCCATGCTGTCACAAAGGGTAAGAGTTGCTCTTTTTTTTTTCCAACGTATGGTTGCTTTTTTACCTGCCTCCAGCCACAGACCTGACTGGAAACCTGGCTTGCAACCTTGTTATGTGCCCTGACTGGGGAATGGAACCTGCGACCTTTGGGTTTTCAGGCCGGTGCCTTATCCACTGTGCTACCAGCCAGGGCTGAGTTGCTCTTTTTTTATAGTCAGGTAGTATTCCATTGTATAAAAATACCACATCTCCTTTATCCACTCATCTCCTGATGAGTACTTGGGCTGTTTCAAGATCTTGGCTACTGCAAATAATGCTGCTATAAGCATAGAGGTTCACATATACTTTTTGATTGGTGTTATTGGGTATATGATTATTTTCATATCTTGATTGTTATAAAAAATACAGCATAAACATATTGCTTAAGAGGCAGATATTTTTTTAAGATACTGATTTTATTTATTTGGATATGTATGTGCTCAGAAGTGGAATTGCTAGATTGTATGGTAGATCAGTTATTAATTTTTTGAGTAACCCCCATATGCTTCTCCATACAGTGTACAAAGATTACCTTTCTCTACATTCTTGCCAAAACTTGTTATAACAAGCGCTGAGGTAATAATATATTACTGTAGTTTTTATTTGTATTTTCCTGATGATTAAATGTTGAACATTTTTTTATGTTTATTGACCTTTTTATGTCTTCTTTTGAGAAATGTCTAATCAGATCCTTAGTTCATTTTTTAAATTGGGTTATTTGATTTTTTTTTTGGGGGGGGGGGCTAATAAATTGTCGAGTTCTTTATATATTTTGGATACCAGCCTATTATCATCTATGGCTTGCAAATATTTTTCCTGATTCCATAGGCTGTCATTTTACCCTGTTGTTTGTTTCCTTGGCTATGCAAAGTCTTTTTAAATGTAATGCAATTTTGCTTGCCTATCTTCACTTATATTTTTGCCTATTACATTGGTGTTATATCCAAAAATATCATTGCCCAATCCAACATCAAGAAGCTTTTATTCCTCCCTGGCTGGTGGCACAGTGCATAAGGTGCTGGCTTGCAAACCCAACAGCCGCTGGTTCGATTCCCCAGCCAGGGCACATAACCAAGTTGCAAGCCAGGTCTCCAGCCAGCTCTGTAGCTGGGGGCAGGTGAAAGGCAACCATATAATGATGTTTCTCTCCCTCTCTGCCTCTCTCCCTTCCCCTCTCTTTGAAAATAATAAATAAAATCTTTAAAAAAAAAGAATCAATTTAAAATAAAAGAAGCTTTTATTCTTAATTTTGTTTATAAGAACAATAAAAATATAATAAAATAATTAGAAATAAACTTTACCAAATAGTTCAAAGATTGTACACTATAAATTATTAATATTGATGAAGGAAATTTAAAAAGACAGTGATAAATGGAAACTTATCTTATGTTTATGAATTGGAAGAATTAATGTTGTTAAAGTATCCATGTTACCAAGAGTGATATATAGATTAATTGATATCTCTATTAAAACCCTGATGTATTTATTCACAGAAACAGGGAAAAAGCCTAAAAATTCATAGGAAACTACAAAGTATCTCAGATATCTAAGCAGTCTTGTGTATAAGAACAAAGCTGAAAGCATCATGTTTCCTGATTTTAAAATATATCACAAAGATACAGTGATCAAACAGTATAGTACTAGCAATAAAAACAGATTAAACCAATGAAACAGAACAGAATCCAGATATTAATAAACACAGTTACCTTCAACTGATCTTTGACAAGGGTGCCAAGAACATACAATGTAGAAAGGATAGTCTATTAAATAAATGGTGTTGTGAGATTGCATATCCACATGGATACAAATGAACTTGGACACTTATGCTATATATTTTTTAAAAACCAACTCAAAATGAATTAAAGACTTAGACCTGGAACAGTAAAACTGTTAGGAACTCCTGACCCACAAAGATCCCCTGGTGCTACAAATGAAATGAATACTTCCCACGCAGCTTATGCTAGAGAGGAGAAGGCCAGCTAGTGTCTGGAAGACAAAAGCCTTGATTGTCATTCCCCAAGATCTTTTATTGAAAGTGGTAAACTTGAAGGCCTGTAACTTGTCAATTAATGCTAAACAATGCTAATTAAAGGAAAACAGATACTGCACAGGAACAACAAGTTAAGGAGCACTGATTTCACTCAGGTCAGGATGTGCATTAAAGTTTTAAAAACCTCTGCTATTGATACAACAGGAGGATTAATCCAGGTGAGAGAACAGGCCAAGCTTCAAAGGGGCTGAAGTATGTTCTCATGGCCCAATTCCCAACAGGGTCCACTGACTATAGTATTGAGGCATGTATGCACCCAGCTTTTCCAATTTTCCAGTCCGATCTTACAGGCTTTGTTTCCTCCACCTGGCCTGCTCAACATTTTTCCAGGGGAACTCCAACGTAAAACTACTAGAGATACTGATCATACTATTTTACACATGCAAATTTATCCAAAGCTACGCCAGCTTGGGGAGATGAGTACTATTTTTTTAAGTAGATATTTTGTTTAATTGTTTATTATTTTTATTTGTAACTTTTATTTTATTTTCCTAAATTAATTTATTTTTATTGTTATAATTATCCAATTGTTTTCCCATTGCTATCCCCTCACCCACCTACCCACTATCCTCTTCCACTCTCAATCCCTGCCTTGTTGTCCATATCCATGGGTACTTTACTCTAGTTCCTTGATTAAACTCTTCCCCTTCCTTTAAGTGCTGTTTTTACTTCCATTTTGCAAGAGAGAGGGGTTGATTAATTTGACCAAGATCACATGGATTATGTGGACTTTGTTGAAATCATAATTGGAGCTTCAATATTTTGAATACAGAATCTTTCTACTTAGTCTGTCAGGTATAGTCACTAAAATAATAATGGAATTAAAACTCAACCTTCAGGAAACTTTTTAGAAAACATTATGGAATTTAAAATACTAATATTCTTAATATTTAAAATTAGATTATAACAAAGACTTTTAGACAAGAATAACATTATGTTCTCACTTTATGACATCAAATGCAAGCATAAATAGTTATATCTGTGTATTGCTAGTGTGTACACTTTACACACATATCCTGATTCTGGTTGAATAGAGTAGCCTGAGACATTTGAATACGACCCTTAGTTCAAATGTTTAAGCAGCAGCCAAAATGTCTCCCAAAATTTAGAACATGTTGAATGAATGGTTAAGTATGAGCTATCATAAGACTTCTGGGTCATTTTATATATACTTTTTTGGAAAATTATAGAAGAATATGGAATAATTAAAATCTAA
The DNA here is from genome assembly GCA_004026585.1 of Noctilio leporinus. Taxonomy (NCBI): domain Eukaryota; kingdom Metazoa; phylum Chordata; class Mammalia; order Chiroptera; family Noctilionidae; genus Noctilio; species Noctilio leporinus. The sequence continues at coordinate 184,007 of PVIW01001640.1, read as the reverse complement.
TAATTACTAGGTTTAATAAACAATATTGTCAATGAATATTAGCCTTATAAAATTAGCATAAATAATTTTAACATGCATTACTCTGACCATACAATGCTCTTTTTAATATTCCATGATTTGAAGACTGTCATGATGTCTCTTTATTTAGAATGAAAACATCCAGGTAATGAAACATTGTAATGGTCATAAAGTGTGAAGATTAAGATTATTGGACTTCTGGTATATAGGTTGATTTAACAGGTTTCATTAGCATTTCACAGGAGTAACACTAATTTGAGCTAAAATATTTTTACCAGCTGTCTGAATATTTCTTTGAAAGTTGTTGTGTAGTGTCCTTAGTACCTGCCTTCGTTAGCGTTTTTTTTTTTTTTTATAATAGCTGCCAGTTTTGATGAGCTGAAGATTCACCACTGAGTTTTGTCTCAGTTGTTGGCATGCAGACAGGCATATGACAGAGCACTATGGTGCCAGGTGGCTTTCAGTCTCCAGCATTTAAAAGGACAATTCCAACTAGTCAGGGCCTCTTGTAGCAGTAGTGTATCTATTTAGTCAAAGGAAATGCATTCTTTGCTCATTGTGGACCTAGCATGGAAGGACTAGTTAAGAGCAAGAAATCCTAAGAAATTATATCTCACTTATATGTAAGTATTTATATTTAAATATACCTATTTATAAATGTAATTATATCATAGTTAAATATAACTATGCAAATATTCACATCTCTTAGTAGTTAACAAGGTAAGCTTAGAAAGAAAAGAGTTCACACACACACACACACACACACACACTCACACACACACACACACATTTATCCAGAAAAGCACAGAGAGCTGTCCTGGTCTGTCCCTTTACTCTTTGGATACACTAAGACTCTGCAGAGACTACCATAATTGAGTTATAGCCTTCACTTATATATGAGATTCCAGCCTGAACCATGGCAAGTCTAAGTAATAGATTGAAAAATACAATTATTGCTTACCTACAGAATTCCTTTGCTTGAGAGGTAAGGCATATATATCAGAAAAGTTGTCGTGTTTTTTTCCCCAGGCCTATTCAATAAATGAACATTACACCGGGATCCTTACACAGAGTATCTCTGAAATGGGTTTTGTATTGATTTTTGTAACTACCCTGTTAGATGACGTTATCCCTTAGTGTGTCAGGTTTAGACCAGTCCGCCTGGAGCAGGTCATTGAGGTGATAACTGTCATTTGGAGGGACAGAAAAGCAATCATAGCTTTTTCATTACTTACTGTTTTCCACCTGCAAGTGTGGGATCATTTGACATATTATGGCTTCTGTGATTTAAGCTGCATTCTGAAATTAAGTGCTAGAATATCATGCTATGGGTTTAGAAAAATCAACTTGATGCCACAGAACTGCAGGTCCTGTGGGTCACACATATCCATGATTCCCTCTAGATATTTATCTCAAATTATAAGAAAAATGAGTTTGTTAACTATATAAGTAAATATACCTATATCTGAAAACTGTTGCATGCAATGCAGTAAATTACAGTTTCAAATGTTTTTAAATTTTATATCCATTGCTAGAAGAAAATACTATAAACTACAAAACCAATTGTATCACAAATATAGATTGAAAGCACATACATTAAAAAAAATTCCGATACAATTTAGAATGGAAGGGCAGATAAAGTGCTTCCCAGACAAGGTAAAAGCTAAAGGATTTTATCATTACCAAGCCATTATTACATGAAATGTTAAAGGGACTTAAGAAAAAGAAGATCAACATTATGAACATTAAAATGACAACAAACTCACAATTATCAACAATAGAATCTAAAATGTAAAAATAAAAACAAACTAAGCAAACAAACAAAATAGGAACAAAATCATAGATATGGGAAACATTTGGAGTGTATCAGCTGGGAGGGGGAGTGGGGAGAAAGGGGAAATGGTGCAGGGATTAAGAAGCATAATTGGTAGATACAAAATAGACAGGAGATATTAAGTACAAGAATGGGTAAAGCCAAAGAACTTACAGGCACGACCCAGGGACATGATCTAAGAGGGTGGGATTGTGGAGGCCATTAGTACTGGGTGGAGGGAAGGAAAGGAAAAATAAATGGGGCAACTGCAACAGCATAATCAACAAAATACACTTATAACTAAATAAATAAATAAAATTCTGATGGTATCATCTTACATGGAAAGGAAACACTAATTTTTAAGTTGTATTCATTTTTCTAGCAATTGTAGTTGTACAGTCCAGCCTGAAAGCATGAGGTCACCCAAAAAAAGAAAAGAGAAAGGGAAAATAAAAGCTAAAAGTGAAGCACACTACTGAAGAACCATTTTTAAAAGCAATCAAGAACAATCAAAGGGTTAAAAAAAAAGCAATATATAAAGGAATAATATGTTGATATATCTACATGGAGTGGTGACAACCAATTCTTTAACTCACAATATTGTGACCATATCAGGCAATCATCCCAGCCCCACCACACACTGTGCTTCAGGAATCAGGCTGAGCAATCATGGGTATTACTGAGGTAGAGGGTACCTCACACAGGATGCCCTCTAAAGACTTATATTTGCCCTGGCTGGCAGCACAGTGGATAAGGCGGTGGCCTGCAAACCCAAAGGTTGCTGGTTCGATTCCCAGTCAGGGCATGTAACCAGGTTGCAAGCCAGGTCTCTAGACAGCTCTGTAGATGGAGGCAGGTGAAAGGCAACCATACAGGGATGTTTCTCTCCCTCTCTGCCTCTCTCTCTTCCCCTCTCTCTGGAGATAGTAAATAAAATATTTTTAAATAAACAAATAAATAATAAAGACTTATATCTGCCATTATTTGGGGACTTCCCATGGTTCATTTTCCAGGAAGTTTTGCATGACTATCCTTCCATTCTACCCACTGGTTCTGTTTCAACAATTGTAATATTTTTATTAACTAATGTTTTCAAATTCATTCTATCTTTAGCAATATTCCTGACTAATACGCTCAAGTTATTTCCGACTTGAAATTTCCTAATTAACCTTCAAATGGTGATTCCATTCATTTCTCTACTATTCTGGTTTCACATTCTGGTCTTCTCGTAGCCTTATTTTATCACACTATTGCTTTTCCTTTAATTAAGACCATCACTCTCTTGAAACTTTAAAAATGTACAAATGTTCTTTTTGTTAAGTTAAACAGAAATTTTCAGGTTTTTTTAATGTAATATTATATCTATTACTTTCTCCTTGAACTTTTTCTCCTGTCATCATGTTGCTCAGAGTTTATCCTTCTGTTTTTCTTCCTATTACTCTGGACATTCTTTTAAAAAGTGCACATATTCTTATTTAAAATTTTTCCTTAAAATTTATATTAATTGTATATTGATGCATAATACATTACCCCCAAACTTAACTTCTTAAAATAACAAATGTGTATTTTCTTACATATTGTGGGTCAGGAATCAGGGTGTGCCTACCTGGGTCCTCTCTCTCAGAGATTTCCATTAGGTTGTAGTTAAGATGTTGCATGAAGCTGAGGGGTCATCTGAAGACTCAACTTTTAGAAGAAACTGTTTCCAAAATAAAATGGCTGCTGGCAGAATTCAATTTCTCATTGACTGTTGGATTGAGAGCCTCAGCTTCTAGTTGGCTGTTGGCTGAAAGCCACTTTTAACTCTTTGTCACCTCACCCTTCCCCAAATGGTGGCTGGCTTTATCCAGGTAGGCAAGTCAAGAGACAATCAGGCTGAAACTAGCAAGAAGATGTTAACAGTATTTTGTTCATTTTTTATTGGTTAGGGTGGGTGTTACACAAGACCATGAATACCAAGGAGATGGAGACCCTTAGGGGACATATTAGGGACTACTTATGACAAATAATGTTTTTTCTGCTATTTCATTTAATTACCTTTCTTACTCCTTGTTTTCATAAGTGTTTGCTTATGGCCTATATACTTTCTGTTGAATCATAAATTTATCATGTACTTAAATTTCATCATGGATTCTAGCCCTCTATATTTAACCCATGCTAGAATCTCCCAAATTCAATCATTTTTATGACAGAACATGTCATCAGCTTACTCCTTCCAGCCCTTCATGCTGCCAACACACACTCCACGGATCTCCTCTTGTTCCTGCTAACATATTTGCCACCTCTATCACTTTTTAGCCAGTTGTTCAGACAAAAACATATAGTGCTTCACCACTCTCCTTCTTATCTTCCTTATAATCAGCAACCAGGAAATTCTATTTCAAAGACATGGCCAAACTCCCTTTCCCACCCAGACACCTATTAGCACCCCTTTGGCTAACAGCATATGTATTTTTGCCAAGTTTTTACAGATGTTATCTTACTGTGTCCCTAGTTTTCCTGCCCAAATGCCTCACCTGCTAATATCATTACATTGGAAGGTAAGGGGTAAGGTTTCAACATACAACTTTGGGCTGAAGGAACATTCAGTCTATAATGAGTTGATACCTACGTAAATAAATGATTGAATAAATAAATATGTATAGGAGACTAGATGAATCTCCTGTGAAGAAGAATTCCAAATAATTTAAATGGATAATCTGCCCTAAGGGAGGTGAACAATAATTTCTCATTCCTTAGTGGCTGTGCGTAGTACTCTTCCTTCCAAAGAGCAATGTGCAGAGTGGGAAATAAGTAGAATTTTTACAGTGGAGAAACCTCACAAATATAACCTTATCCAGATGGTCAAGATTAACAACAATAGTAACGAGTCCTGTGATAGCATGTATCTACAGCTCTTGACCTCTGTGGTTTTCCTCACAAACACATGACCGCAGCTTAATCATGAACAAAACATTAGACCAATCCCAACTGAGCGAAAGCCTACAAAACCCTAGATCAGTACTCCACAAAACTGTCATCACAAACAAGGAAAGTCTGATACTCTTACAACCAAAAGGAGCATAATGAGACATGAGGACTAAATGTCTTGACTGAGGTTCTGGAATAGAAGAAAACAGGCACTATTTATTATTGTTGGTGGTGGATGGTCAAATGAACTGGGTGTGTGTGGTGAGAGGTTGGAGGAGTGGTATTTGGATGAGTGGCTTGGTCACTAGAAAATAAAGATAACTATATTAAATTAACTCAGATTATTTTTTAAACGTTTATATAAGTATTGGTTATTATAAAACATGTTATTTATCACAACCTGCGTGCTCTTTCATCCTTATCATTTTATGAAAACCATATTTCTGGACGTCTCATCTTTGCTGATACAGAGTGTGAATAATTCATACGTTGCCAAGTCAAAAGAGTTTGTCTTTATGTTTTGACCTTTTAACTTTGCTCTGGTTTCTTTCTGACTAAAGATAAAGTAAATTTTGCGGAATATAAAGGTATATTTAAATACCTTTCTTTTAGATCTCATTCACCCACAGCTTTATTTTCAAGCCACCACTATGTGTTTCCTGACCTGCACTCTTAAACACCAGTAAATTACTTTCAAAAGGTGAGGGCAAATAATCCTGGTATGCCATTTCATTATTTATCATTTACTAAGGATTCTAGCTGTATTTCCCAATTTTACTAAAATAGCACAGTGTTAAAATGGAGTAAAAACAGTCTCTTCAACAAGTGGTGCTGGGAGAACTGGACAGGAAAATGCAAAAAGATAAAACTAGACCACCAATTTATACCATACACAAACTCAAGATGAATAAAGGATTTAAACATAAGCAGTGTCACCATAAAGGTCCTAGAGAAGAATATAGGCAATCCTATGCCAAAATATGTTTACTGATACTTCACCAAGGGCAAAGGAAATAAAAGAACAAATCAACAAATGGGACTACATCAAATTGAAAAGTTTCTGTTCAGCTAAAGAAAACACCAGCAAAATTCAAAGGGAACCAACTGTATGGGAAAACATAATTGCCAATGATACCTCAGACAAGGGTTTGATCTCCAAAATATATAAAGAACTAATGTGACTCAACATGAGGGAGACAGACAGCCCAATTTAAAAAAATAGGCAAAAGACCTGAACAGACAATTCATTGAGGAAGACATACAAAGGGCCCAGAGGCATATGAAAGAATGCTCAACATCACTAGCCATCAGAGATGCGAATAAAACCACAATAAGATCCCACTTCACACATGTCAGAATCATCAACAAATCAACAAACAACAAGTGTTGGCAAGGATGTTGGGCAAAGGGAACCCTGGTGCACTGTTGGTGGGAATGCAGGCTGGTGCAGCCACTATGAAAAACAGTATGGGGTTTCCTTAAAAAACTAAAAATGCAACTGCCTTTTGATCCAGCAATTCCACTACTAGGACTATACCCAAAGAATCCTGAAACACCAATTCATAAGAACCTATGTACCCCTATGTTCATAGCAGCACTATTTATAATAGCCAAATGCTGAAAACAGCCTAAGTGCCCATCAGTGGATGATTGGATCAAAAAACGTTGGTACATTTACACAATGGAGTACTACACAGCAGAAAGAAAGAAGGAACTCCTACCCTTTGCAACAACATGGATGGAACTAGAAAGTATTATGCTTAGTGAAATAAGCTAGTCAGTGAAGGACAAATGCCATATGATCTCACCCATTACAGGACAATAATGAACAAAACAAACAAGCAAAACAGAACCAGATGCATGAATACAGTGAATAAGCCTTCAGTGGTCAGGGGGTACACGGTTGAAGGGAGTGGGGAGGAAGAGGCAAAGAAGGGGAGCAGTTTAGTCAAGAACCTAGTATGGAAGAACCATGGACATGGACAACATGTGGGATTGACTTTGTTGGGGAGTAGGTGGGTGGGGAAGAGGAGAGAGGGGAGCAAAAAGGGGATGGATGTAATATAACAACAATAAAAATAAAATAAAATAAAATAGCACAATGTTCTTAAAACAACATTTATCAAGTCTTTACTGTGTATCAGGTTCTATGCTAGATCCAGGATCCAAGATATAGAATAGTCAGACTCTCTTTGAAAAAGTACCTACAGGTGCATTGCAAATATGTCACAGCAACTGTGGAATTGAGCAAAGCTGCACCTAAACCCCAAGGTTAAAAAGGACAGGCCAGAGATGTAAATGTGTCCAGGTAACAGACAGGACTTACGACAAATTAGGAATGTGGATTTGATCATACTGATGAGGAGAAAGCTAGAAGAATGTAAATATAAGTGTCCTCACCAAATCTTTGTTTTAGTTATAGCACTTTGGAGATAGAGCGAAGAATGAGATTTTACGCCAGTTGAAGTAGGTGGTGGAGACAAGAAACAGGGAAGCAAATGATGAAGATGATCTATGTTAAGACAGAGCAAAGAGTATAGAGGAAGAAAGCGTTCAAAATTTATAAGGTAACATCTGCAGTTCTTGGTTATAGAAAGAAAGGTTGAAGCTGAAGACAAGTGTATGGATCCAGATTATAGGATGGTGCTGGGTGAACTGTGATGTCATCAAAATCAGGAAAATGAGGAAGCAGCTGAAGTAGAGAGCTTAGCTCATGATGAGCGTGGATGACAATGGGGTGTGACTGCATGCTTCTTAATAGTCATATTTAAACTTATTGGGTAATTTGTAGTTATTACCATTTGAAGAAAATATAAGAATATGGAAATGGATAATTATAAATTAAGCAAAAAATAGCTGGCTGAGATCTAGAATTAACTAAGTGTTGCCAGCAGCAGTGACTACAGGTGTCGAGCTGGGTGGATATGCTCAGATTAGGTCTATGACACCCCAAGTCAGAAACTTGGAGTTGTGTCTCTAGTTTAATGTATGTGATTGTCACATTTGATTTAAATTTTAAATATATTTATATCCAAAATATTATAGATATACTTCTATGTACAATTATAGCTGTACTTCTCTCTATAAAAAAACTGATCAAGTTCCAAAACGTAAAATTTGTGTATAGTCGCAAAGGTGATTACTCCTTAAATGAACTCTCATTTTTTTTAATTGACTTGCTTTTCTTTTTTTTCATTATCATTTAGTCCTCTTGTACCCACCCCCCTTTCCAACGGTCACCATGAACTCTACTTTTAATTTCTGTGATTCTCCTACCAACTTCACACAATCTCAATAATAAATGAATAAATAATACAATTAAAATAAATAATAAACTATTGGCTATCGTTACCCTTCACCATGTTAGTTTGTTTTTGTTTTTGTTTTTTCCAATGGGGAGGGGGAGGTGCTGGGTATTATTTTCTTGCACTGTTTTTGTTCCATTCAGAGTATTGGTTCCCACTAATAACCCCATTAATATAAAGCATAACATGCAGTATTCACCAATGACACAGCAAGGTAGTCCATACACATGATTACAGGCATAGATTTGCTTAATGTTGAGGTTATTGATTATTAAAAATCAGAGTAGCCTGAAGAGTTTATCAAGACTATTCATGTAAAGTAGTGTTGGCTTATTGGTGCCAAATTTCAATTTGTTTTTATCATGCCCTGGATAGTGAGGTCAGTAATAACATCTATTGTTTCTCTCTCCTTCTAAACAGTCATAGAAGACCACAAATGGTCTGATACAACCTCCCCATGACCTTTCAGAATCCAGCTGAACCACCTCAAATGCCATTTGGATTAACTTCTTAAGGTCTGCAAAAGAAAAAGTAACCATCTCTAACAGACCTCAACGTAATTGGTTTATTTTAAACAATGACATATTTTAATAGTTTTAACTTAAATGAATAGAATGTGAAAGATGCCAGCATTTAGCTAAAGCACAGTGTAAGAAAATAAAAAGAAACTGAACCCTGTAATCCTATGCCTCAGATATCAGATGTCAGCAATATCCAGGCTCCATTTTTGAGTGTTATGGTGACCTATGTCCAACTATTAAGTTTTAAAAGTTTTATCTAAGAATTAAATACTATTTTGTAGTGAATTAAATTAAAATAATAAAGAACAAAAAATATGTACAACCAAGACATTATTATAAGTCATTATTTTTCATTTTGGCTGATTTTAAACCCTTTTTTCAGGACACTTTTCTGATCTTTGTTCAGATCTATTCTCTTTTGCTCTTACCCTACCTCCACTCCCAAAAATACACAAAGCAGAAAACTGTCTTCATGAAAAAATGCATATTTCTACTTACTAATTAGCTTCAACTTCAACATGAAAAAAGAAATACACACAATAAAGTGCTATTAATAAGTTGAATTGTGTCCCTCAAAAAAATGTTAACTATGTCACTTATGTTAAAATCCTAACTATCAGTACTTTAGAATGTGACCTTATTTAGAGGTAGGGTTATGGAAGGTGTACTTAGTTAAGATAAGGTCATTAGGGAAGGCCCTAATCCAATCTAATTGGTGTCTCTTTAAAAAGAGAGTATTTGGGCTCCACTGGTGGATCAGTGGATAGGCACAGGCCTGTAAACCCAAAGGTTCGATTCCCAGCCAGGTCACATAACCAGGTTGCAAGCCAGGTCTCCAGCCAGGTCTCCAGCTGGAGGCAGGTGAAAGGCAACCATATATTGATGTTTCTCTCTCTTTCTCTCTCTCTCTCTCTCTCTCTCTCTCTCTCTCTCTCTCTCTCTCTCTCTATCCCTCCCTCCCTCCTTCTCTCTATCTCCTCCCCTCCCTCCCTTCCCCTCTCTCTGAACATAATAAATAAAGTCTTTAAAAAAAAAATAGAGACAGCATTTGGATACAGACATGTACTCACAGAAGGAGATGCCATTTGTAAACAGAGGCAGAGATCTGCATCTACATACCAAGAGATGAAAAATTACCAGCAAACCACCAGAAGCTAGCAAATGACCAGAAGCTAGCCTTCCAGAGCAAGAATTTTGCATTTTTCATTTTCCCTCCACCCTTCAGTGTCTAGTCCTGTTACATTTTAGGTAGTCAATATTTATTAAGTATATGTGGTTTTAGAAAACATTTGAGATATATTATCGCTAAGAATCTTACAAGAATTCATAAGAATGGACAGAATGTCCCACCAATATGGTCTTTGATCATCCAAACTCCCCTGTATTAGATCAGTTATCACCTGTGCTTCTATTACGCTCCTAAGTATCCCACAAGGTTTTAGACATTTGAAGTCAAATGATGTCCCAAATTTTCAGACCCCGGTATCTTACCATGTGCAAATGCAAGGCTCTCAAACTTTGTGAGGAATGCATCTTCTTTTAAGTTCTATTTGTTGTTGTAGTCTCTTGCTTCTCAACATTTTATATTGATTGCTACTTGTGCTTTTATAGTCTAAGCCCTTGATAAGATATGCCATATATTGGAAGTACTTATGCCTCAGTCTTCTATATTTTGTAGTGTATTTTAAGAACTCAAGTATAGGATCTTCTGCTACAGTCAAACAAGCACCTAGCAAATAGACCATTCCACATATAGTGGCCACAATCTCTTGATGAATCACCAGTGTCAAGGCTTTGTTTTGTAGAAGGCTCAGGCATGATCTTCATGTGATGACAAAACCCGTTTCCCATGGAATCTGATGTCTCTGAGCTAAATGTGGGTAATAGTCTAGACTTTGCTGTACTTTTAGATGGTTATCCTGATAGGACCCTCATTAAGGACAATCAGCCCACTTCTTCCAGTACACTCTAGTAATCCCTTTGGTAGGTTTAAAGTACTCACATACTGTGTACATGGCTACAAATGTCTTTGCATTCAGGAATTCTGCAAAGAACATGTGGCTGCCTTGGCAGAACATGTAAAATTGATTCAAATCAGAAAGGAGAAGTTAAAAAAAAACCTTCCCATAACATCCTACATTTTAATGTCTGCATCAAAGCAATTCTTCGTATACATATATGCACCTATGTCTTCAACATGGATGTTCAGTGCCATTTTCCAGTATTCATTTTCCATCATGTGCTAGAGTGATGGTAAGGGTTACTACACTACTGATCCCTACTCTTGTGAAACATTGAATTTAAAAAGGGAAACAAACATTTAGGCATGGCATTAAGCAAAAACAAATGTGTAGTTTGGTACAAAGGTAAAGAACATTGTCAAAATCTTTCTCAAAGATATAGTTTTAGTCTTATAATGGCTGTTTATGTTATCCCTTCATACCTTTGCTCTGCTTTCTTACAGAATACTGGTTTTCTTTGTTATTTTTACCGTATTTCTACAATTTCAATCCTATCTTAGACTTATGAGTGAAATAAAAGTGCGTAATGCAATGTGCATAGCAAGTAAGCAAGATATACTATTGTCTGTTATGTCTGTTATCCCCTTTAAATTGGAGACAAACAAAACAAAAACAAACAAAAAATACAAAACAAATACTCCCTTTCAGTGATACTTAAGTATTTCTCCACTATGTTTTGTCATATTTCTTGTCTTTTCACCCTTCAGAAAAATATTTTGAAAAATACTGATTATTTCATATTTCAAGTGGTTTTCTTTTTTATTTTATAACATATTACCCCAAGAAAGGATCTGTTTTTTTCACCAAGAAACTGAAAGGGAATTGCCAACAACAGAGACATACTCTACAATTAATTATTCTCAGACTTTTCCATTTGTTGCTAAAATGACCAATCTTTCAGGTATTTGAAAATCTCTTTAAAACTAGTTTCACCATCTCCCTCCCTAAATAAGGACTCCCAAGTCCTTTTTTCAGAAATAAGGTTTATTTTTCTCATATTCATACTATTCATAAGAAAGCAGCGTTCTAGCCCTGAAGACTGTTCAAAGGAGAAAACTGACATCTATGTACTACCTAACTAGGAACAAATTGATAAACTTTTGAAACACTCTTTGAAAATGAATAGTAGTGCAGTCGACTTCCAGAACAGCTTTTATGCTGCATCTTGGTACCCTAGAAACTGCTGTCAAGCTCCATTTTATTCCACGTGTGGCCTGACAGTTCTAAGAGGAAAGTGTATCCTAATTCTTCCAAATAAATTAGATTTCAGCCATTTTAAAATGAAAACACAGCCTCTGCTGAAGTTATAAACAGGCCCTATTGAATAAAGTATCAACAGAAGCTCACACTGTTATCTCTAGCAGAGGTTCAGAACAGTAAGACAGCAAGCAATACCTTAATCATATCTTTGTAGTCCCAGTATGCAAATTAACCAACAGCTAAATAGAATGTGAAAGTGGATTCCTCTCATTGGGAGTGCATCACATTTTTCTACCAAAAAGAAAAAGAAAATATTGGGAGACAGAAAAAGGATCTAAGAATAAAGAAAAAAAGCAAGGAAAGGAGAGGAGAGAAGAGTTTAGGGTAATAAATCATATTTTAAAGTCAGATTTAACACACAAAGGAAATAAACCTGAGATATTTCTAATAATTAACATACAAAATCACACTGTTTCCTGCTAAATGCATATAAAATCTCACTGTTAATGTTTGTATTTCAATGTATATCAACATATGTTAGATTATTGGAATTTGGAAATACTTTCAGAAAACAAGAGAGAAACAATTTCCCACGAGGGGGTAAATATACATTCAAAAAATTTGGATATAATTTTAAAATATTAATAGTGAAAAGTGATATTAGGCAGGAAACAAATAAACCTTATAATGAATAGAAAAAAAAAAGAAGTAAAACTGTCTTCATTTGTAGACAGCATGGTTTCATATGAAGACCACACTAAAGACTCAACACAAACCTAGTAGAAGCGATAATCAAATATAGTGCAGTAAAAGGACACAAGATCAATATAAAAACATTGTATTTTTATATATGACAAATAAAAATTCTAAAAACAACTGAGAAATACATTCCATGCATAATAGCATTAAAATAATGACACCAAAGAAATGTTTAAAAACTTGTAAAACTTGGGAACTGAAAATTATAAATTTTTTGAGTAAATTAAAGATCTAATGAATGGGAAATGAACAGCAACCCCATTCCCATGGATTGAAAGAGTTGATATCATTAGGATGACAAGTCTCCTCAAATGTTTACAAAATCAATAGAATCAATACAATCTCTATTAAATTCTTGGCAGGATACTTTGCATATTTTGACAGATATGTTAAAATGTATATGAAAATTTAAGTTCATCTTGAAGAGCTAAACAATTTTGAAAAGGAAATCTTAATTGGAGAATTTTTTTACTGATTTCAAAATTTACTCTAAAGCACCACTTATCAAGAGGTTATTGTAGTAGAATAATAAGAGACATGTAGTTAGATCAATTAAATAGGATTGAGAGTCAAAAATAAATCCCTATATTTACAGTCAATTGCTTTTTGAAAGAATCCCAAGGCAATTCATTAAAGACAAATAATCTCTTCAACAAATGGGTCAATTGGACATCTACATGTAAAAAAATTAACTTAGACCCTCACCTCACATGATACAAAGTAATTCAAAATGAATCACAGACTTAAGTGTAAGAGCAAAAACAAAACTTTTAGAAGAAAGCAAAGAAAAAATTCTAAATTTACTGGGTTAGAAAAACATTTCAAACACATGATATCAAAAGCATGGCTCATATGAAATAAAAAATTTAGATTACACCAAAATTCAAAACATTTTCTATTCAAAAGATACTATTAAGGAAATGAAAAGGAAGGAAGAGAACCGGAGTAAAATGTTCAAAACCACCATCCATTAAAGGACTAGTGTTCAGGATTTACACAGAAATTTTATAATTCAATAATAATAATAACAATACAAAAATTTAATCAAATAATAGGAAACAAACATATTAACAAAGATATATGAACATAGGTCACAGCCCCAAACAGCTAACATTTCACTCCCTCTAGAATGACTATAATAACTAGGACAGATTATAACAAATGTTGAGAAATATGTGGAGAAATGGATACCTTCATACATCACAGGTAAAAAATTTAAATGGCACAGCCACTTTGGAAAATAGTTTGACAATTTCTCAAAACTATATGGTAATCTTAGCTTACCACACAGTAATAACATTCTTAGATATCTACCCAAGAGAAATAAAAGCATGTTTCCACACAAAGACTTGCATGCGAATGTTTATAGCAACATTATTCATAATAGCCAAAAACTGAAAACAGTTTAATGCCTATTAAATGATGAATAGGTAGACAGTGTGTGGCATATCCACGTAGCAGAATATTATTCATCATTGAAAAGGAGTAGATGACCAACACATGCCATAACTGAACATCTAAAGTACTATCTCAGTGAAAAAATTCAGACACAAGAGACCATATATTGGGTAATTAAGTTATATGAAATGTTCAGAAAAGGCAATTTTATAGGAACAGATATAAATTAGCAGTTGCCTGGAGCTAGAGTGGGAATTGAAAATAAGTATATTAACACAAGTGATCTTATTGGGAGGATAATAGTGTCCCAAGCTGATTAATGGTGATGGTATCACCTCCTGGTGAATACTAAGCATCATTGATTTTTACGCTTGAAATGGGTAAATTTTATACTATATAAATATACCACAATAATGCTGTTTAAAAGTCCTGGCTGGTGGCACAGTGGGTAAGGTGCTGGCCTCAGAACCCAAAGGTCTCTGGTTTGATTCCCAGCCAGGGGACATAACCAGGTTGCCAGCCAGGTCCGTAGCTGGAGGCAGGTGAAAGGCAACCATACATTGATGTGTCTCACCCTCTTTGCCTCTCTCCCTTCCTCTCTCTCTGGAAATAATCTAAATAAATAAATAAATAGAAAGATACAAGGTAGCAAGTGTGATTTCTGTTTCTGACCAAGATTAAGTAATAAAGACTGTTTATCTTTCTTCCTGAAAACAAAAATAAAAACAGAATTTATTAAATAATGGTTTTTAAGACACTGGTCATCAGACAATAAAGAACAGTATTTTTTTTTTCCAGAAGGGAAAAAGGTAATCCTATCATTTCTTTCACAAGCCTTGGGAAATTTTCAGGCCAAGTCCCAAAGAGGAAGAATCAAGGCAAAGATTGGTAGATCACCTGCATTGTAGAAATGAGCCAAGAGTGTAGACCAGATTAGTATCTTGGCTGGGTGGAATACTGTACAAGAGAAAGCTTCACTGAGAAAACTCTGAATATCTAAAGTGGTTTACTCCTGGTTACTCTGCTGAGTACTTACTTATCTGCTCATGTCTGTGAGGAAAATGTCTGTCACCAGAAAAGAGCCACTATGAGGGATTTCAGTCTAGTACCCATATTCATACAAGGCTGAAGATACTGACCATTGCCATCAACCAGACTGGAAAACCTCATGTTTTGGGGGTCATTGGGTAGGTTCACAGAATAGCTATGCCTCAGTAGAGAGAAATAATTAGTCTTAGACTGAGCACTGATCCCATCCCACCTAACAAATCTTAACAGCAAGATGCTAAAAGATCAAACTCTTGCCAAGTTATGTAACTGCCTGAGACTAAATCTCAAGAATATTTATAGGAATACAAAAAAAAAAAAGCCATTAAGACTCACAATGTCTGGCATTCAATCAAAGATTACCAAGATGAAAAACATGGGCTGTTAGGAAGGGGAAAAAAAAAAATCAATAAAAAGTTGCATAGAACTAAAATAGCTAGAAAAGTTTACAATTTTCATATGAGGATATTAAAACAGTTATTATAACTGTATCCTGTGCATTCAAAAGTTAGAGACAGAGAAGATACAACAAAAGGCCAACATTAACATTTAGAGATGAAAACAAAAATGTGTGAGATAAAGCATATACTGGGATTACTGGCAGATTAAATACTACAGAATAGAAGTTTAGGGGACTTGATAAATGTAAAAAACTATCAAATTAAAATATGGAGATAAAATTATTAAAAACAAACAGTATTTTTAATTTGTGAGACTTCAAATGGCCTATTATACATAAAATTTGAGTGAGTGAAAGAAATAGATGTGAAATATTGGCCTAAATTTTTACATTTTGAAGAAAACAATAAATCTAAGGGTTCAAAAATTTAACAAGACCCAAGCACAAAAAATAAGGAACATTGTATTCAAACGGTGCAAAACATCAAAAATAAGAAATTTTAAGGATAGTTAGAGATAAAGAAGGTTATATGACTAGGAATACAAATAAAGATGACACTAATTATCTCATTAGAAAAAATTCAAATGAGAAGATAGTACAACATTTTTATATCACTGACATAAAACCAAAATAAAAACAAAACAAATATTTCTATAAACCTAGAATACAAAAAATTTTGTAAAAAATATTTTCAAATATACAAAAGCTGAACACATTTATCACCAACAGGCCTGCTCTCCAATAAACAATTATAAAGGATCCTCTTCAGGCAACAGGCAATTAAACCAGATAGATTATGGATAAAAAACAAAGGAATCAGTATCATTATAAATACTTATATGAATAAACAAAAAAATAATAATAATTGGTGTTTGTAACATGTAAAGTCAAACATGCTAACAGCACCAAGATTAGGGATGGGGAGAATGAAGTTTTTTATTGTAAGATTCTGCTTCTATTTGTGAAATGGAATAAGATCACTTGATTGTAAATGATTGTAAGTTAATGTAACTGATAAAATAAGAAGTCAATGATTTATAGCTAGTTACAAAAGATATAACATGGAATCATATAAAATGAATCCAAAAATAATGTTAGATCTTTCCTCACTTTTATTCAACACTAGCCAATGCAAATAAAATAAGAATAAAGGCATTTTTAAAACATTAAATTTGGAATGAAGTAAAATTATATTTACAAGAACATGCTCACTTATGTAAAAAATAAAATGGAATCTACAAAAAAGTAAAACTACTAAGATTAACAAGTGAGTTTTGAAGAGTTGCAGGGTATAAGATCAATGTACAAAAATCAATTTCATTTCTTTATACTATCAATAAATATCACAAGTTTATCAGTGCTATATAGAATATTAGCAGTACATATTAATTATTTATGGCTTTATGTGCAAAACCTGTACATTAAAGATTACAGAATATTTCTGAGAGTAATTAAATAAGTCTAAATAAATGGAGAGATATAATACTACTCAGATGTAAAATTTTCCCCAAATGAATCTTTTATTTAATAAAATTTGCAAATTTTTGTATAAGTTGTCAAATTGATCCTGAAATTCATATGGAAATATAAAAGACTTATTCAAAACAAGAGTAAAATAATATGAAATCATGACTACTTAATTTCAAAATGTATTATAAAGATATAGTAATCAAAATATGATGTAGGTTTAATGTAGACAGAGAGCAATGCAACAAGATAGAAAACCCACATATGGGCCCAAAGGTTAATTGATAGTCAGCAGAGAGCAAAAATTAATTTATGTTTTGGAGTTTTTCAGGTAGATACCCATAAGAGGAATTGCTAGGTCACATGGTAACTTGATTTTTGTTTTTTGAGAAACCATCATACTGTTTTCACAGTGGTTGAACCAGTTTACCTTTATTCACAAAGATATATGCATCCTCATGTTCATTGTAGCATTATTCACAATGGCCAATACATGGAGACAATCAAGATGTCCTTTTTAATAGAGGACTGGATAAAGAAGGTATGGTATGTATATACAATGGAGTACTACTTAGCCATAGGAAAAGATGAAATACTGTCATTTGTGACAAAGTGGATGCACCTTGAGAATATTATATTAAGTGAAATAAGTCAATCAGGAAAAGCTAAGACCACATGATTTCACTCATATGGGAAATAAAACTGAAACTCAGAGATACAGATAGACAACATTATGGTGGTTACCAGATGGAAGGTGTGGTTGGGGTGGTAGAGGGTAAAGGGAGTCAAATATATAGAAGATGATTTGACTACAGGCATAAGTACACAATGAAATACAAAGATCATGTATCACAGTAATAAATACTTGAAACCTATATGACCCTATTAACAAATGCCACTCCAATGCATTTAATTAAAAACTAAAAATAAACATAATTTAATGGAGAAAGTCCAACCTTTTCAACAAGTGCTGGAACGGTTGTCTAAGTGCACACACATAAATGAAGTATAGTCCACACTACACAGCACATGCAAAACTAATTCAAAATGGATCATAAACCTAAATGTAAAATTGGAAACTCTAAAACTTTCAGAAGAAAACACAAGAGAAAAACCTCTGTGACCTTGGGTTTGGCAAAAATATTTTTATCTACAACACCAAAAATTGGATTCATGAATGAACATGTTAGTAAGTTGGATTTCACAAAAATTTAAAATGTTAACTTTTGTGAATATACTACTAAGAAAATTTTAAAATGTGGCATATATTTGGGGATAATATTTGCAAATCATGTATCTAATAAAATATGTGTATTCAGAATATGTGAAGCCCTCTCAAAATTCAGCATTAAAGATAAAATTAACAGCCTAATTAAAAATGGGTAAATGATCTGAACATTTTATCACAGGAGATATACAAATAACAAGTAAATAATCAACATCATTAATCATTATGTTAATGAAACTTAAAACCACAATGAGATACCACAGAACATCCATCAGAATGGCTAAAATTGCAAACACCACCATCTCAAATTTGAGTGGGTATATGAAAGGACTGGAACTCTCATGCATTATTGGAAATAGTGTAAAATGTATGTTTACTTTGGAAAATAATGTGTTTGCTCAAACAGTTAACCATACCCCTAAACATGAACAAGTACTTGAACTCCTAGGTATTTACTTGAGGCAAAAAGCATGCATCCATGTAATGACTTTAACTTGTAAATAACTCAAATATATATCATCAGAAGAATGGATAAACTCAGATATATCCTTGTAATAAAATTTTATTTCACATTAACACAATATTGCATCACTGATACATGTGACAATATGAAGGGATCTCAGAAGATACTAATTCTATCTATATTAATCTCTGGGATATACATACTAATCTGAAGTGACATAAAGAGACCAGTGGTTTTCTAGGGTCAAGAGAAGGGTATGGGGCAAGGCAAAATGGGAGAGATTAAAAGGAGGCATGGAAAAATTTTTGATGAAAATATTCCTGTTCTCCATTGTGATGAATTTCATAGTGGTGTACATATGCCAGAACTCATCAAATTCTACAATATTAGTATGTGTAGCTTATTGTATGCCAAGTATGCTTCACTAAAACTTTAATAAAGTTTTAAAGGGGCAATGAAACTGTTATCTTTGAGTGCCTTTAGATGTCCAGCTACAATATTTTGTCTACTACCCACAATGAGACTATAAAACAGTATTACTATCTCCATTTTTTTAAATAGCTAAATGAAAGACTGGAAGGGTTAACTATCAAGCGTCATAGAAGATATTTGAAAAGAAGCTTTATTTGCACTTATAGCACAATTATGACAAACATATTTTTAATTAATAATGTCAAACCTTCTCAAGTGAAAATCTGAAAGTTCTTACAATACACTCTTTTTTTAATTTAATTTTATTGTTGTTGTATTACATCCATCCCTATTTCTTTTTTTACCTAGAATTTTTAAAATCTACCAGGAAATTAATAGGGAAAATAAGGATAAATATTATATTTATTAACTTTCAAGTAAGTTAATGTTAGAAATAGATATATGTACCCCTATGTTCATTGCACCATTATTCACAGTAGCCAATTTATGAAAACAATCTATGTGATTGGACAAAGATGTGGTACACAAATACAATGGACTACTACTCAACCATAAGAAGAGATGAAATACTGCCATTTGTGTTAGCAAGGATGGATATTGAGAGTATCATGCTAAGCAAAATAAATCAGGTGGAAAAACTCAAGAACCACTTGATTTACTTATATTTGAGATATAAAACTGAAAACAACAAATGAACAATCAAGACAAAGAAACAAACAACTCATAGACACAAACAACAATATGATGGTTACCAGAGGGATAGAGGGGTAGAAGAAGAGGTAGTAAAAGATGAAGGAGGTCAAATGCATGGTAACAGAAGATTTGACTTTGGGTGGTAAACACACAATGCAATATACAGATCATGCATCATAAAACTACACTTGAAACCTATACAGTCTTACCAACCAATTTCACCCAAATAAATTTAAAAATAGTAAGGAATTCAAAATCCCTCTTCTGTTATCTATTAAAACATATCCCTATAGTTTCTGGGAGCACAGAATCAGAGAGATATAAGAAGAAAATAATAATAAATTGGAGCCCATTTTCTGTTGTGGAATTGAAATAAAATCTTCCTAAAGTATGAATCTCCATATAATAGAGTATGCTACTATTATTGGCTCTGGTCACTCAAAGTCCCCAAGCCAGTTTTATTTCTTTGCTTCCTCACACACATGTCTCTATCTCAACTTGAGGGTCATAGCTGAACGCTACTCGGTTTAAGAAGCCATTTTAAATGTGGTCTTCCATTTATTGCTGAGCCTACATGGGCCTTGGTTGGTAATGGACTTTTGCGACCATGTCTCCAACTATTTAAGATCTAGAAATACTTGGCTTTTCCAATACATGAAGGCCCACCTTTTCCTTTTTACTCTATTTCCATCTCTTTATCCTTGCAAGCTGGTCAATGGTGACACTATAACACTTGTTTAAAGCCCATCCCCCAGAGCTCCCACCTCTCTTCATGAGTGGTTATTGTGCTACTTGGACCCATGTCTTCCAGTCTCAGACAGGTGCTTAGTCAATGTTTGCTGCCCAACCACTAAGCCAAAGACATGGATTTTAGGTTTTAGATTTCATTAGAATTTCATTCCAAGTTACCAATTTCAGTGTAAGTCAAGGAAATAATGTTAGATTCAGTAACAAACCTCATGTATTACTAGTTCATAAGTTCATAAGGGTTGATGCACATGGAAGTGGGAAAGACTATACTCCTTCATTGATGCCTTGTCAGAATGGACACAGCCTGCATATTCAAAAATATGTTTCTCAATATTGTGCTAGGCATCAACATTGGAACAGCAGTCAGGACCAGAGAAAAAGAAGGCCAAAGAAGATACATTCTCTCTTGAACTACCTCTAGTGTGAACAGTAGGCACATGGATCTATCTAGATGCAAAATAGCTGGGGCATGAGCTTGAGTTGTGAGCCAGATAAGAGAAAGAGAATTGTTCATTAAGCATCTATCTACCCAGCAATGGCATGACTATATCAGCCTAAGATATGAGCGATATTTCAGCAGTGATTTCCAAATGGTTTCTCTGTTTTCACTCTCTGTTTCTTCTAAAACCTATTTTCCGTACAGCAACCCTTTGCAAAAGGTAATATTGCTCCCCCGTGCTACCAATGTCATTCCAATTGAAAACCAAGCCAATGCCACGGCCTAAAGGAATTCCCTTGACATAACCCAACATAGCCCCACTAGCCATACCTCCTTGCAGACTCCTCTTTCTAATTTTTCACATAAATATGGAAGTCAAAGAGTCAACTCCCATCTCTGGGTCTTTGCACTGTATCTTCTGCCCAGACAACTCTTTTTTTATATCTAAACAGTGTTCATCATTCATTCTCTTCAGTTATCAGCTTGATATCATTAGGAAGATTTTCCCTGACCACTCTATACAGTGACTGCCCTAACTACACTTCCCTATTTTCCTATACTGTTTTATATTCACCAAAAACACTTATCAGCATTTGATATATATTTAATTTGTTTGATTGCTTTTGTCATGAAAGCAGGATTTGAGTCTGTTTGAGTCATTGCTAGAAGAGTGCCTGGGGCTCAATCAACATTTTTGACAGAATGAATGAATGAACTTCAGGTTAAATTACATTAATTATATTATCTATCCTAGTTGAAATTAATGCCTATTTGAGATCAAACACTAATAAAAGTCTGAAGATTAAAGAATTGAAAAGAGGCCAGCCAAATATGATCTAAGGCATATATTCCAAGTTGGTGCCATCCCAGGATGAGCTTCCTGGCCACATAAAAATCAGATCTCTTTCATCCAACAACATATAGCACATGTTTATTTTGTGAGTATAGAATGCCATTCTCTGTAGTAATTACTAATTCTGTGTTGCTACATACAGAAATGCTGCAGGTGAATGCATAATGGGTGGTGCTGTATATTTCATCTCTGGGACCAGATTATGACATTCTGGTAAAATCTAAACATAAACTTCTTGTAATATCTTCCTAGTTCAGAAGTAGGACAAGTTGATTTGTGAATTAAGAAGGGAGATGGGTGGCTCAGTGGATAAGGCACTGGCCTGTGAACCCAAAAGTCATTTGTTCGATTCCCAGTCAGGGCCCATAAGCAGGTTGTAAGCCAGGTCTCCAGCCAGGTTCGTAATTGGAGGCAGGTGAAAGGCAACCATACATTGATGTTTCTCTCCCTTTCTTCCTCCCTTCCTCCCTTCTCTCTAAAAATAATAAATAAAATCTTAAAAAAAAAGAAAAAGAAGGGAGATATTACATGCTCCCACCATGTACTCATTGAAGATAAGAAAATTTGTAGAAGATTCCTAAATAACTTACTATGTTTGTGGAAATTATAGCTCTGAATAAGATTAGATAAATGTACATATACATATGAATATATGGATATGGATATAAATAATATAGATATAAATGAGATCGGTATAGATGTAGAGTTATATAGGTATATTTGTATGTATATTTGTGATATATATTAGATTAGGTATAAAAATAGATACACGTGTAGATGTTGATGTCAGTAGAGATGCAGAAACAGATATACAAGCATAGATTATATATCTACATAGATGAAGATGTAGATATCAAAGTTAATATAGATGTAGGTTAGCTATAGATATACATATATCAGACAGAAACAATCCTAATACTTAGCTCATCAATCAAATATTTACTAATAAATTTGGAAGAGATCATAATGTCCCAACACATTATAAAAATAACAGATATAAAAAACAGATTATTGTAAATAAATCATTAAAATACCCTCAAATACAGTTTTGACCAAATATGTTCCTAATACATTTTAGTTCAGTTCATTTGAGCCAATGCAGGTAAAAAATGTGCCCTATCCAAACATGTGAAAGAGTTTACTAGTTAATGGCTAAAAGTTACTGAGGTGGCCTTTAAATTTAAATGGAAATCACTGTCTGTGCAAACACTACTAAACTAGTGCCCCAGGCATTGTTTCAAGAGGCCTTGAATTACCAGTCAAGGAAACAAGACCATTGAATTAAACACTTGCCTTTGACTCTAACCTGAATGCTGTTTTGCTTTGGACAATATTTTCACTACTTTCAAAAAATAGACATTAAAAGACATGCTGAATAAAAAGAAACATTTTCTATTTATGCAGCTTTTCAAAGAGCGTTTGTTTTTTTCAATTACAGAATGAAACAAAGAGAGACCTTTGTATTTTAAACAATATTCAAAAAACTCACATCGAACACACACAAAATACATGGGAACACTAGGGAGGTAGTTCTTTACATTTGAAGAATTTGCATGCTCTTCACAATCATTTCCCCCAGTAGCCAATCCTAGAAATTTCAAGCGTTTTGCATTTCTTATCCTTTCTTCTGTCTACCTCTCTTAGTCCTGAGGTTCATGGTAGACATTTTAAATTGTTTAACCTTAAGCTACAACTAGCTTAAAACATTACTCTTCAATTGATCATTAATTGAAAAAGAAAAATCAGCATGAATTGAGTCCAGCAGAGAAATGAGTAAGAAGGAGGGCTTTTTTAAAGATGATATCAATTTAATTCAATAGGTAAGTTTCAGCATCATTCTCTCTCATTGATTGATATAGATTATAGATATAGACATAGATATAGATGATATAAATATACATGACAACTCAGGTTTATAACTTGTGATCCTATTATAATAATTTATTGATATATACACCTGAATTTTTCTATCCAATCCAAATATATAACTATGACTTAATATTTAATACAGCCTGTATTCTTTTATAAAACAAGTTAAATAATGACACCATTAATTTTATTTTTCTGTTTAATTATATTAATTTTTAACAGATTGGTTCTATGAGTTTACTTCTATTTAGAGATGAATTTGTTTCTAATTATAATAAGTGATGAATATAAAACTCCTAGTTAAATGTAAAACCACATTAAAAGAGTCTGTTCAAAGAAATTGTTAAAACCAGGCAATTTACCTAACATTAAGAAAATAGAGCCCTGGCTGGTAGCATAGTGGACAAGGCACTGGCCTGCGAACCCAAAGGTGGCAAGTTCGATTCCCCAGCCAGGGCACATAACAAGGTTGCAAACCAGGTCTCCAGTCAGGTCTGTGGCTAGAGGCAGGTGAAAAGCAACCATACATTGATGTCTCTCTCCCTCTGCCTCTCTCCCTTCCCCTCTTTCTAAAAATAATGAAATAAAATCTTTTGTAAAAAATCATAAATTTCTTTTTAAAAAAAAAGAAAATAGAATCTTTAGATTTCATTGGGGATATTGATTTTGAAATTTAATAAGTACATGTTTCTATGTAGTAATCATTAAAATACAATATTCAAATTAAATAATTTCTTATCAAGTAGGAAGGAATATTTTTTCCAATTATAAACAATAAGTGGAACTAGCATAATACACCATAATTAGTGTCTATACTAAAATAAAATGAACTGGCTACAGTGAACAATTAGGATGCTTTTTCCACACAGCTGAATTGTAGTTTTTGAGGCGTGTGATAGTGAACCAGTACAGATATGATATTCCTCACAGCCCTTGGTTTGGGGGAAAGGAGGATGGAGATAGATAATACAGCTTTTAACGTACTTTGTATATCTATGGCAAGCTGATAACTAGATAATAGTTGTGCTATCGCCCCAGGGCAGAAGGTATAGTGACCTTCAGGATTTAAAAAGAGGCCTTGAGAGAAGGAGCTTGAGGGAAGTGGTATGATGTAGGATTGTGTTGGGAGAGCATGAAGTAGGTGTGTCTTGGTGTAGGAGGGTAACACAGCAGCCATAGGGAAAGCAGCAGGCAGCAGTGCAGTTGGTAGTCAGAATTTGGCCCTGTGGCCTGGGCTAGAAAGAAAGCAGGCACGCTGCTTCTTTGATCTTGCTAGCTCTGGCTGACTCCGAAGCCACTTCTGCCTTGCAGACCCAGACTTTATCTGGATTCTTGAACATATGGAGAGGACACTCTTAGGATTTGTACCTTTCCTGAACTTAACTATGATCCAGTGTAACATGGCACATGATTTCCTGGAGGCTGAAGACAACACACCCCAGATCCTGAAGGAGAGAGTGGACAGATAAGGGGTGGGGAACTATTGAGCTTGGATTTGGTTTGTAGCCTTTTGGGAGCAAAGGAAGTGCTGGATCTCATGGGGCAGCAGCGCTCTGAAATGAAGTACCCCCAGATTCCCCTCCAAGGTTGGAATATTGTAAATAAAGATCTGTTTTCCTCAACACTAATTGTTAGGTCAAGTTTGCTCCATAACAATAGTGCTGCATGAAATACAGTATCTTTTTAACTTAGCCCTTCATTCTGGTTTGCAGTGCCCTGTGCCAAGATTCAGCTTAACGTTCATAATTCGATTAACTCAAATACCAAAACAACAACCTCCACACAGGCTCTTAAATATTACCAATTCCTATTACTACTAATATTATTATAGAAAAAAAGATTATTTTAAGGTTATAAAATAATACTTCCTTTTAGAAATATATTTCATAATACTAAGAAAAATAAAAATACTCTGATATATGCATTTAGGTAAGGACATTTTTCTATTAGTTTTATGAAAGAATTTTAGATTAATCTGAGGCCTTGTTTATATACCTACAACATGCTAAATGCTCTATTCACTTTATATTTTGTCAGTCAATCGCAAAGACATAGATTTATCATTATAAAATGACAATTTCCCATTGGACTAAACATCTACCTGACCAACCCCACCCTGACCAATCAAAGGCTGACACTGTGACACCCCAGACTGTGCCACCCTACACTTTCTTTATCTGTAGCTTGGAGAAACACTGATGCTGCAACCAATTTACAAATTGGATCAAGTATGCCTTTGTGATTATTGTCCCCAAAGTTATTTCAGTTACTTTTTATTATATTTTACCATCATATTTCATATCCCTCCAGTAAAACAGTAAATTAAAAGTTCTTTCATAATACAGAATATAAACACAAATAACACAAAAGATAAGAGAATAAATTTGAAAGATGCTGCATCTTCACTTCTGTGTTCCATACTTAGAGATAAATGCATCTTTCCTATCGAGACCTCTTCTCCCCCTGCATCGTGCCCTTGTCCACAGCACCCTACGTGACTCTTCACCACCACATCTTCTTCCTAGTTCTCCTCATCGGGGCTTACTCTGATCTACCCCTTGAGCTCAAGTCCCCAGTCTTCTTTCTTAACATACTCCATGCTTTTTGTGGATTGCTTGTTTACTATTCCCCTCAAGCTTTTTAGTTTTCTTGCTCCCCTTGCTCTCCCCAGTGTCCAGCACACTGCCTGAAACATTCTCTACTCAATGAATAATAGTTACTATTGTGAATTCTTAGTCTTGAAAATTTTTAGTGTTGGGATGACAATGATAAATGACAGCAGTGCTTTCAAAATCTAAAATTCCATTCAACTCAGTGTTACATGAAGATTAATGCCTTAGTTCTTTTCTTGCTGGTCCATAAAACTATTAACACAAAACACGGTAATGAATATTGTAGATAATGTGTAAGGTAGGAAACCTTACCTTATTTTTTGTCCTTGGCCACTGAGTACATTTCTAAACTCTAAAAATTCATCCTACTTTTCTTAAGAGAAAACAAATAAAATTATAATTATGTCAGATTGATCTGTTTTCACTATTCAAAAAAACAAGCTAAAGGATGTGGTTTGATGGTACTTTTTACATTAAACGTGCACACGTGTGCGCGCACACACACACACACACACACACACACACACACAGAGCAGGATTAGTTTAGGCACCAAATTAGATGTTTTATTTGCCTATGCTGACATTTACAGTATATACATACATTTTGTGGTGGGAGTAAAGGTATGGAACATAAAAATAATATGAATTAACATGGTCAGAAATGTTAGCTATTGATAATATGACTAAAAAAAAATGTCCAACTTTTATTCTTGACAGTGTGTATGTTGAAATGTATGTGCTCACCCTTCAAGTCATGCAAGAAGAGAAAAAGGGAACATTTTTCCTGCTTGAAGCCCAGACCAGCTCAGAAATGCATTTCCTTCTTCCTCTCCCTTCAGGAGAGATGTGCATGTGTGCCATCACCTGCAGCTGCAAATACCTGGAATCTTGAGAACATTCTGGGAGGATTATGCTGATGAGATTACCCGGAAACAAACATGCTTTAGAGGTGCAATTTTAAGTAAGCACATGGTTACTTGTGTTAACTTCCAAGAAAGATTTCTATTGTTTTTCTTCACACCACAAGGCTCCAGCTATGTCCATCCCTATGACTGTGTTTCTGAACAAGGTGTGCTTGTTCTACCAAGGATATACTGATAATTCAAGGTAATCAGCAGAGTACATTACAGAAGAAAATCTGAACCTACAAGCTGTACAAACAGAATAGCAATCAGAAGATTTAATGCATTTCTGATGTACATTTAAGGCCCTGACACTGGGCCACAGATGTACATGTGTTGTGTTTTATATTGCTGAGATATGGCCTGTGAGAACCTATTATAGCATATCATCATCCACACTGGAGGGGCTGGGAAGGAAAAATTCCATCACACATTACTCCTGTGGATGTATTAGAGAAACAAATTGTACTCGGAATTGAAAAGTCACAGGCTTATTCTGTCTTAATAAATCCCTGCCAAAAGGCTAAGTGTAAGACTAGAAATACTTCCCAAATGTTGTTACTGTATTATCATCCTTGACGTCTGGAGGGCTGTCCTAAGAACTATCAGACATCAGTTCAGGGTTCTCACAATAAATCCCTCTTTTATTATTTTATTTTATTATTTTTTCAATCAGGTTTTGATTTTGTGTAGCCATTTTGAGTTGTCTGTACCTGAGATATAAATCTCTTGTGGCTAAATTAGAAAAGAAAAGAATTACTTTAAATAAGATGTTTGTCACCAGGCTATTCCCATTGGTTAATTCAGAGTTTTATAACTTGAGATATAATTCTTAACTTAAATTTCCCATCAAACTTGTTGGAAGTGTTTTATGATTGGTTGGGACAGGTTAAAATAAAAAAGTAAAAGGGTAAAACTCTTTGAGGGCAGATTCTGGGCCCTATTATTTCCATAGCTATAATACTTCATACCCAATAGGAAGTGCAACAAATATCTGTCAAACTAATAAAGAGAAGATATTATAATTAAAATAATGATGGTTTAAAATATCCTAATGATCTTAACCTAGTTCTCATTTTATAAACCAATATACATGATATCAGTTTGATTAAACTAAGCTTATGCCTTACACTGTTCCTTTTATTTTGTCAGAATACTAAAGCTTCAGCTTTTGAGAATGAATAACTTAATCTTGTAATCTCAGCATGGTATACATTGAAATCTTTAGCTTTAATTCTAAAATGAAAGGAAAAAAAAAAAAGTAGCTGAGAATAACCTACAGAGAAAAATAGTGTCCCAGTCCAAAGGTTTGTAACTTGCTATAGAAGTGTGTATTAATTATCTAATTCCATGTAACCAGTTACCCCAAAATGTAGAGTCCCCAAGATAGCAAAGGTTTATTACCTTACAGTTTTTATGTGTCTGGAAACTGGGTATAGTTTATTTTGGGTCCTTTACCCAGGGTCTCACCTGAAGTCACTGTCTAGCTGCTGTCCAGGGCTGCAGTCATCTCAAGGTTCTATTGGAACTGAATAATCCACTTCCAAACCTCTTCACGTGGTCCCTGGATATCCTCATGACATGCCAACTGATGGTGCAGGACAAAGTTCCAGAGAGTTAACGAGATAGAATCCACATTTTGTTGTGTCCTGATCCCTGAAGTGACATCCCATCACTTCTGTCATATCAATTCATAAGAAGTGAATCAATAAGATTATCACACATTTAAGGGGAGGGAGGAGATGGTGCAAAAGCATAAATGCAAGGAGGTGGAACTAGTGGGAGTCATTTTAGTGAACATCTACTGTAAAGATGGTCAACAATCAATTTCACTTTCATGAAAATAAGTTGCATTATAAAATGATTTATAATAGTTTATGTCAAATTATGGAGTAAAATTTGGGAGGTACTCAATACCAAGAGTTTCCTCTTATCCCAATTACTATCTGTGATGAGCAGGTTGATCTATTATATTGGCCTATTTGAATAAAACGGAAAGAAGTGAAAGGCAAGTTGGAAAATGTCTGGTTTTGAGGAATTAGATATTTTAAGTGCTGTGCTAAGTGCCTTTTAGGCCCAACCTTATTTAAATCTCATAACAACATTACAAGATTGATATTGTTACTCCATGATAGGACTTACTGGAACTTAGAGAACAAAACTGCTTATGATCACAAAATTTGAATCCATGCCTATCTTGTTGGAAGACCAGAGCTGTCCCTTCTCTATTAACATCACCGTGCTGACATCTTGAACTTGGAGGCAGAAGAGTTGGTTTCTAGGCCCACCTCTTCTAGTGGATATCCTGGACTACAAAGTGGTGGACTTCTAGATCAGGACATCTCTGTATCAGGATATCTGCAACTTTGAGTAAGGTCAAGGGATTAATTTATTATCTCCAAATTGTTTGATGGTCAAAGGTGGAATTGAAGACATAGTTCTTTTGACTCCCAGACTTTTCTAGTTTATGTTCCCTCTGTACATACTCATTTATTCATTTATCCTCACAGCAAAATACGGATTTTGTACCCACTCTAATTACCGTGCTTGGCACCAGGGATTACTGTAGTAATCAAAAGCTATACAATTCTTGCCCTAATGGATTCTATTGAGGAGATTGTAAAAATAAATGGCAGAGAGGGTGATTTTGGCTTAGCAAAAAGGCTTTAACTACAATAAGATACATGAGAATTCTGTTCCTAAGAATTATTTTTATGTTTACTGATGAAAAAGCTACATTCTACATTCACAAAACTTCATCTTTGCTGATAAAAGATTTCATGGAACAACAATAAAATTAAATTTAAAAAATTAATTAAAATTAAAAAATATCTCCTACTATAAGACTCTACAAAATGATTGAGACAAAGGAAAAGTATTCTGAATTTCAAAAATAAAGCTGTTTATCACTACAACATAAGATATTTTACAGCTAGTGATAAAGAACTTAAAGTTGAAGGTAAAGTAAATGGCATATTAGGTATTTTGAGAGACAACATGAACCTGGAGTGTGGGATATTTATTAGTGGCAAAAACACCCCCTTAGAGACAAAGCATACATAACATGGTAACTACTATGACATGCATTTTAAAGCATAAGAAGGGCAAAGACATAGATTTAATTTTTAGCTCAATGTTCAAGACAGTTCTTCTAGTTTCTAACAGTCTACAATTCAACGGTAGTTGCTACAAGAGTACTCACCCAAATCTTCATGATTAAACCAGTATAAGTTATGGCACAGGGACTGTTAAGGTCCAGATCAATCTTCCCACACTGGCCTGTGATAGCACCTTCTGTTACACTACAGTCCTCAGAAGTCAATCAGTTCTTGTCACAGCTTCTATCCCTCTGCTTAGAGTGGTTTCTAATGGGAGTGCCAAAAAATGAATGTTTTCTTTCTATTTTAAAGCAAAGGTAGAATTTTATTTTGAAGTCTTCTACACAGAAGGCTTGGCAAGGCATGCTTAAAAAAAAAAAAAAAAAAAAAAACAGAGGCCCTGGCTAGTGGCTCAGTGGATAGGTGCCGGCCTGCTAACCCAAAGGTCCCTGGTTTGATTCCCTGCCAGGGCACAAAACCAGGTTGCAAGCCAGGTCTCCTGCCAAGTCCATAGATGGAGGCAGGAGAAAGGCAACCATATGTTGATGTTTCTCTCCCTTTCTTCCTCCCTCCTTGCCCTTTTCTCTGAAAATAATGAATAAAATATTTAAAAAATAAAAATAATAATAAAATTTTAAAGTAAATAAAATAAAATAAAAAAGCAGATTTATTTGAAATATATGCCTTTCTTCTACCTTGTTAAGGACTTTGAGGAGTGATTTAGGTACAAAAAAGTCTGGCATTGGCTATGGCAATCCTGCCATTCTTTAAAATTTGGTGACATATAATTGATAAGTAAAATTGTAACAAGGTGATGATTTGATATACATATGCATTGATCTTTCTTTTACATACAGGGAGAATGCATTAGAGCAAAGCTTCTCACAGGTAGATAAACACAGATGTGAGGAATTACTAATGATCACTATCATTACTGTAGTGTTTATAATAGAAACAATCTTCTTTCAACTCTGTGAAATAAACTGTGTTGCACCTTTTAATTCCCCACTTCTATTGTATATATCCTCGTCTATGAAAATAGCACAAAAGTAATTAGGAATTAATTGAAACTACTGTAAGGTAAAGCTGGTCTCACAGGACATATAAAGTTTACAACAGACCTGAGGCTCTTTGTTCCCTCACTCTCAAATAAATTTCAGAATCAGCATTCTTGGCAAAGTACAATTTTTCATGATTTTAATGGGAGAAGAATGTTATTCCAAATCAAAGAAAATAAAACCTTGCATTGCTGAAACAGGTTAACATTTTAGTTGATCATCCCAAAATAAAAATCATGAGAAGGAAACAGACCCAAGGGGAATCATCTGTGACATTTTCCACTTTAAAAAAGTTATGTTGAAAAGTCATTTTGAGAAGAACATTTATCTTGTTCACCAGAGAAATGAAGATTGCATTTTTTATCATGTTATTCTGATAAATTCATGGAGAAACTTAATTTCGTAGGTGATAATTAAAACAGCAAACATTTCTTAAACATCCACCATGCACTTTTATAGTACTTTCTATGTACCTGTTCATTTAAATCCCAATGGCATTCCTCTGTATATTTTTCAGGAACATTGGCTAGTGTTACAGTTAGAGAGTAGCTGTATTAGTCAGGATAGACTAGGTTGTGCTTCAGTAACAAACAACTTAATTGTCTAAGTGGCTTACAGAACAAAGGTTTGTTGCTATTCCAGGTGGACCTAGTGGTCCACAAAAGCAGCTCTCTTCCAGTAGTGACTCAGGGACTCAAGCTACCAACCAATAGAAACTTCACATGCTGGAGTCATTTGCTTTTAGCCTAGAGAACTGGAGGTGGAGTGTGTGGTGGTGAAATATAGGTAAGTCATACATACAGTTAACTGTATTGACCTGAAAGTGACTTCCAGTCAATGTCCATGAGCAAAAATTCCATTTGGGTACTTAGAGGATCTGAGATAGAAAAAGCCACACCATCATATGATGGAGCTATTGATCTTTGCCATGGTAACGGAACCTGGAATATTATGCTATTATGTTAGTCACATCTTCTGCCTGCTGTCAAGGAGGCATTAAAAGTTGATATTCCTCAGCTAAAGAAAGAGCACATAACCCTCAGAGGCCAGAGATCTTGACCTCTTAAAGTGTTGGCAAAATTTCTTGGTATGGATGAGAATAGTGAGAGGGCTTTTTCTCTTAGACCAGAAAGAAGGACTTTGGGTGCAAAGAATATTGTTTACTGCCGTAAAGAATATGACAGAAAATCAATGATGCCAAACTTATGGTCTTTGCACATTGGTAATAATGTGGAAGTTTTCTGAGTGTGGGGCTTTGACTTACAATTGCAATGTTTTTCCACACATAAATGGATAAAATCACTGAAGGGTTCCTAACAGGAAGCTAACTCCTGGGAAAGCTATTAGTAGTTTAATATTTGCAATTCATGTGACACTGTACTTGCCTTGAGGGACATCATCCACAGAGTCCTGTTTGGTTTAAAATGTAACTATCACAGTAGAGTAAGCTGAGCATTCAGATCTCAGCTGGGTTTCTCTTGAATTTATTAACTTACAAATGGAAACACACTTAAAACAGTTTATTATCTTTCAGTAACCACTTCCTCTACTGTTCTAGAAGTGGCACTATTCTCTGGGCTTGTAATCTTAAAGTACCTCTGTCTTCTCTTCCCTTTGGCATTCAAAATGCCATCTATCTCACTGATGCTATAAATAAGTTCTTTCACAACACTGTTCTGAATTCTTACTTTCTCTCTATTTGCACACTTTAACTATAGCTCCTAACTACTCTGTAACAATATGTTATTGCTCTTTCCACTGCTAACTAAAAATAATACAAACAGTTTAATCATTCTATTGTTTTTTTCCCAAAGCTTACAATGCTCTGGGTCAGTCAGGTGGAGGCCTTGAAACTTGTTATAGGATTGATCCTTACAAAATAATCTGTTTTTCACATGGGCTGACAGAATATCAGGAACAATACAACTAGCATGAATCACACTAGAATATCCAGAAAAACTTCTACATAATATGAGGAAATATTTACATTTCTGTTGAGTTGCTAGTTTACTTTGGAGTTTCCACAGTTACGTGTGAAATTTTACTTACCTAAGTCATTCAGATCACTCATCTGTTTTTTATGATTAACTTCATCCCCTTCACTAAAGAGCAGAGGTTATTTGCCCCAGGGTCCTGGCTGTTTGGTTTTGGTTTTCAGAGATTAAAGAAAAAGGCAATATCTAGTAAATAATGCAAAATATATTTTTAACAAATGCTTCAATAAGTTGTCTTCTAGATCCACTACTTTCTGTTGATTTATAATTTCATGTATAAAATGAAAGATATTTGAGGATATCTTTCCAGATATAACCAACACACACCAGAATGTTCCCCTACTTAATATATATATATATACATATATACATATATACATATATATATATATATATACACAATACAGAAGATTTGAATCTTACTAAAACTAGCAATATTAACATACATCTTCATGTCGTATAACCCCTTCAGTCGTTACAATGAAAACTAAGGGAGAAAATATTTTATGGCCACTGACTGGTCACAGGGCAGTTGAGTCTACAAGTTGTCAACATACTAACAGGAGTAGGGGAATGCAAAGTAAATTGATTTTTAAGTACCCTGATAAGCCTCCTTAACACGATTCTCATAACTTGCAAGCCTCCTGCCTACAAATGCACAAGTTTAAAGTCATATGATTACACGGTACACCTGCAAACCCCATTGTGCTGCTCAATCTGTGTATTTTACTGTAGGTCAAGGCAGTTAATCACCAGAAGGCCTTGGGGCAGCCACATAGAAGCTTATTTATGGGCAAATCAAGAAACAGAAATACTGAACCGTGCCTGATTAGCTGCACTAATATGCTACTTGTGGCTAATTTCCGAGCTGCTTGACCCACAGGTGTTTGCCCTCACCCATAAATCATGGTGGCCACCTCCTCTTTGCACTCTCGGTCCTGCCATGCATATAGATGGCCTGCTTAAATGACAGGCAGGAAATAATGGATGGCGCACTAAATCATTTCAGTGTTTAGTCAATGATCTCTCCTCCGAAACAGGTCCCACCACGTTCCCACTGCCCAGCTCGTTTCAGATGTTATTGTAACCCAAGCCTCTGTGCCACTGCATGCAACCTTTCAAAGGGACAAAGTGTACATTTCCCTGTTTTTATTTGTTTTACTTGTAGAGCACACCCTTTGCATAAGACAGAGCCATTAAAATTTCCACAACAGCCAGCAGTGCAATGAAGCAGAACAGAATCCCAGTGACTTAGGTGGTGAAAGGAAACTCTCGCTGGGAATTTAGCAACAATGGCTCTCCATTTAACTTTATTTTTTTTTAATTAAAGATGTTAATTAAATGGATCACAAACCAAACCATCTAAGCACTAAATATTATGGGCCAGAAATGCTTGGTTTGCATATAATATGATTCTTTAGAGTAGTTCCTTGTTTTAAATAAACTTATAGGTCAATATAAAAACCAGTAGCTATAAAATACACGTTTTACATGTATTTACAATGCATGTCTATGTTTGGAACAGATGAAAATGTGGAATTTGGAAGAAGATTTTTCTTTCAATTTCTGACTAAGAAAACTCTTAGGAGAAAATAATTAAAGGTTACAAAATGAAAACATAAATTAACATACTAGATGATAAAATAGTAATGAAAAAACTTGTGGGTGGCTTCACTAAATTGTGTCAAGTATAGAAGTATGTTTGGTGTAATAGACATAAAATACAAGAAATCCTTAACTCTATTGATCATTGAAGGAGGAAAATAGCAGTTTGAAATTTTTTATTACTTCTAGGAATTTTAAATGGGCCACTCTTAGAAAAGTTTACATGATAGAAAATGTGGTCATTTATCTGTCATTATATCATTCCTATTCAGCTCACATAGCCAAATATAATGGCAAGATCCTGGTCAAAAAGGTATATGTGCTCTGGGGAATTCCACTTCAAACCAAGATGGAGTAACAGGGACCAGATTAACCTTCTGACCGAAACAACTAAAAACAGACAGACTTTACAGTGTAATGGTTTTCAAGATACCGGACTTCAGTTAATGAGATATGGGAAATAAACATGAGGAGCTCCATAGTGGTTGTGAATTATTGCCTTGAGAGAGTCCAGGCCAGAATGCAGAATACGGGTAGATGGTTCCTGATGGGGCCCAGTGCACTCCTTTCCTTAAAGAGGTGCAATTGAGCACCCATGGAGATTAAGTTGCCTAGCTTATTGCAGAACAAGGCACCCAAGATGGAAGAACTGTATAGAAACCATCCTCTGGGAACTTCATAAGGTCCTTGAGAGTTTTTAGTTGAGTGCTGATCAGAACATACTAGTGACAAAAATTCCAAAGCTGGGAAAGAACCACCAAAAAAACAGTGCCAGGCACTCATCAGATTCTGAAACTCTACCTGTTTTAACCAAGCACACCAGAAAAACCCAATATCCATGAGCATTGAGTAGAGTTCTCAGCAAGATATTACTTGAGCAGGGAGGACTAGCCACCACCTGAGCACTGCTCCCATTCCATCTAACAAACTTTAAAAATAAAACCTGAGAGATTGAAACTGCTTCCAAGTAATAAAATTGTGCCGAAGGTGGGGGGAATAGAAAAATATACAACAACCGACAAAGTAAAATTTACAATGTCAATAATTCAATCAAACATTACTAGGCACACAAAGAAGCAGAGAAATGTGACCCATAATGAAAAGTCATTCAACTAAAAGCAACAAGAATTTATGCTGATGTCAGAATTAGCAGACAAGATTATTTAGAAAGTTTTTAAAATTATACTTTATATGTTCAAAAGGCCAAGTAGAGACATAGAAGTTTTAAAAATGTCAAATTGAATTGTGAAGAGATGAAAATACTATATGAGATGAAAATTCAATGGATGGAATTAATTTCAGTTTAGATATTAAAAAATATAGCATTTGTAAATTTGAAGATATAGTAAAAGAAACTATGTTAAATGAAAGGGAGAGAGGAAAGGCATTTTAAAAAAATAAACAGAATTAGTGGTAAGAGGAAAACCTGAAGTGAACCAATATATATGTGCTTAGATACTCTGGAGTAAGATGAGAATTGAGGAAGAAAAACAATGACTAAAGAAATAATGGCTGACATTTTTCAAGCTTCATCAGTATTACCAACAAAAACATTCAAGAAACTCAACAAATTCCAAGCATGAGAAAAATGAAACAAAAAATAAAAATACACCAAGTCCCATCATGATCATATTACCCAAATGAGCCGATTACAAAAATAAAAAATCTATTAAGCAGAGAAAAAAATACATTATACACAGAGCAAAAAAGATAAGGATGATGATGAATTTCTTACTGAAAATAATTTAACATCTTTAAATTACTGAAAATAAAAGAAACTGTCAACATAAAATGTCCAAAGAAAATATGTCTCAAAATCACAGGTGAAATTACAAAAACATTAATTACATACATTAATTGCTACAATAATTTATCACAGATAGTTAAGACAATTTTTCAGAAAACTGCTTATCAATTATGATCTCTCCTCATTTCAAAGGCATGTAAAATCATAAATGTAAAAGTCTCCTCATTAGAAGCATAGAATGTGTTTTTTGCTATTAACTAATAACATACTCACATTGTCATGTTTTATGCACCAGTGAAATAAAACAACTGCTACCCAATAAGCCAGCACATGTTCAGAGACCATGATAGATAGATAACAGGTGACCATGTTCCTAAAGCACAGATCCTGAGAGTATTATCAGGGAAATGACAACCTCCCCATTAATGTGAGAGATACAGGGAGAAGAAATGGCGTATCCTTGAGATGCTATCTGAATGGGAAGTAGAATCTTGATCCATCTGTTTTTTTGTTTGTTTGTTTTTGTTTTTATTTTAATGCAACCAAGGTTTATGTCCTCACTACATTTTTATTGTAGGTTGGGATTGGGGCACTCTACTTAATTGCAGTCATTCAGTAACCCAGACTGACTGCACAGCCACCTTCTCAAACATTGCTGGTGGTGAAGCTAGAAGGAAAAGAGCTCTGGATCACATTTAAATGTTCCAGCCCAGAAATGACACATAACACTTCTGCCAACTCTTCATCTGGAACTATTCACATATTTGCACCCAGGCATAGCGAATGCAGCCTACAGGACTGAGGAAATGCAGTGCTAGGAGGAGCCAGGAGGTGGAGGCACAAAAATATTGGTGAAAAGCACCAATGACTATCACCCTCACTATGTGTCAGACTTTAGGTAGATGAAGACTGCAGGAGGTGGCCCCTGCTCGCCAGACGCTCACAATCAAACCTGAGAAGTGACCTTGATCCATGTGGTCAATGTGGAATCATTCCCTCATTTCAAAAATTTGACTCTAATTTAAATAATACCCTTAGGTGAAATATTACAAAATCACATGTAAGTTGGCCTATGTAACTCTCATTACATAGTTTGCTTTCATTGAGACATGTAAAACATATTTACTTAAATACATTCCTTTATTTATGTAGACAACTAAAAATACTTGAAACTTTATGAAAAGATTCATTAGTAATGAATGTACTGACTATAATTCAATACATGCATATAGAATATACACCTTAAAGTAAACTATTCCATATATCAGTCTATTTGACCAGTAAGAATGCCACTTGCAAGGCTCAAAACACTTTTCCCTTCCCCATTTGCCTTCATTCACTGAAATTTACATGATAGTGATTCCATTTGCCAGCAGTGCGAGTCTTTTCCACACCAGCATTACCAACATTTGCTACAGCTGTGTTAAAAGGAAACAAATGACATTTAATCAGAACTAGGAAAAGATATGTCTGCTATATTATATTTGAAATAGTACACTTTTCCTTGATTTTTTTTCAAGCAATTACCCAAGATTCTACAGAAGAATTAAATAGTTTCTCTTCTGCTTCATTGATTGCCTTCCCACCACCTGTGGCGGCATTTTCTGTTTACCAACTTCTAGCACCAAAACCTCAATAACAGAAACAGTGTCTTCTTCCTAGCAGAAATTGTATCTTATTCACCAGTACTGTAAGTCAGCAAATTACTTTGGAGGGTAAAGAGAAGCAAACCATCTAAGATCAAACTTTATAGCAATGCCCATGGTCACCTCATACCTGCATCAACACAAGTCTCGCCCACCAGCTCACTTTGTTGTCATTCTACAGACCCCAACCCACTACCTCTGTTTTTATGCTAATTCTAAACAATCAGGTCAGAAGCCCAGCTCTTATTGAATTGCTACCTACTTAAAGATCTCTAATATCTTCCCATTATATGGAAATAGGCTTCCCAACGTTTAAATTGGCTGTACTGTTCTAATTAAGGCCACCCTGATGTACCTCATCATCCCATGTCCCATCCTGCTTCATTTCCTTCTGCCTGTACAATTCATCGTGCTTTCCACATCTTTTCAGGACCATTGCTGAGAGAGATTCTACAATCTGGAAACCTTCTTCTTCACCACTTTATTTGTGATTACTTTGGCATAATCATCTGTATCTTTAGGACACTAGGCTGCTTGACTTCCTTTTTGGTATTACCTTGGGGAGGTAGCAGAATACCAGCTTCCAAAGGTGTCCATGGCTCAGTCCCCAGAATCTGTGACTGTGTTATGTGACATGGTTGCAGAAATTAGGATTGCTGATGGAATTATTGCAGCTAATGAGCTGGATTTAAAATAGGGTGATTATTCTAGATTATCCAAGTGGGTTTAATACAATCACAAACATCCTTAAAAGCAGAAGAAAGAGGCCACAGAGTAGGATCAAAGGGAGAAGATGTGAGGACGTGACCTGCTGTTGCTGGCTTTACAAAGGGTGAAAGGGGCTGTGTGCAAAGGAATATGGGCAACCTTTGGAAGATGCAAAAGGCAAGAAAACGTGTTCCCACTAAAACCACAAAACAGCTTAATTTTGACCCAGTGAAACCTGCGTTAGGCATATAATCTACAGTATTGTAAGATATTTTGTATTTTATTTACATTATTACATTTGTAGTAAATAGTTACAGCAGGAATACAAAAGTAATACATTTTTCCCTGTCTCCCCCCACTGGTGGCAGAGCACCTGGGTCACTCCCTTTGCTTTAGGAGCTTATGTCCATGAGGGCAAGGGCCCTTGTCAGTCCTGTTTACTACCCTCCACCCAATCCATTGTAGATAGCACATGATAAAACTTATTTAAAGAGAAACTGGTTGAAGCAAACTGGCATCTATGTATGACTTTGCTCACAGATTTTAAGATACCTCCTATTCATCGGAATTGTGGAATACAAGTTTTTTTGTTTTTGTATTTGATGTCAGCAGCGCTCCCTCAGACAGGACAACAT
This sequence comes from Noctilio leporinus, assembly GCA_004026585.1. Lineage (NCBI taxonomy): Eukaryota > Metazoa > Chordata > Mammalia > Chiroptera > Noctilionidae > Noctilio > Noctilio leporinus. Next base: position 144,416 of record PVIW01001640.1, on the reverse strand, counting down.
TGAGTAGATATGAAGAGGCTCTAGCAGAAGCCTGCACTTGAGAGGCCTCATGTGTCTGTCTACACTACAAGGACAGCGGTGTTCTTATGAATCCTCAAAATAGCTACACACCGTAGATCATACTTTATAGCAACACCCATGATCACCTCTTGTCTTTGTCACCGCAAGTCTCTTCCACGAGCTCACTTTGTTGTCATTCTACAGATCCCAAACCACTACCTCTGTTTTGAATTGCTCAGGCAGAAGGAAGGGTAACAGGATTTCTTTCCCCTGAAAGGTAGCAGGATTTCATTCCTCTCACTAGAATACAGTTACTTTGAAGATGGTCCATTCAGCAAATTTCCACCTGTGCTCTTATCATGCCTGTCTGGGGCTCCTCTGAACTCTCCAGAAAGTGGCAGCCAGCTCCCCCACCCCTGCCATTCTTTTCTACTCCTGCCACATACCTGTGTTAAGACATCCACAAAGCTATTTCCCACAGCAGATGTCAAATGCTTTCAATTACAGATTTTACAAAAATAAACTGGGGAATAAGAGACACTCAATACATGTTTAATAGACTAATCTCTCCATCTTTTTTACCTCTGTGTGCCTCTGTGTGTGTGTGTGTGTGTGTGTGTGTGTGTGTGTGGTATTAGTTTTAGTTAAAAAACAACTTCATCTTTCAGTTGGTATTACATAACAGCATATCTAGGCTGGCATTTCAAGGGGGAATTCATTTATGTATGCTACCATTTAGGATCCTGGGAGTAGACTAAAGTAAAAGAACCCTAGTTCTCTAGGAAAATTAAAATCATATCCAAGAAACGGTATATTCTTTTATTCTTTCATTCTTTCTAATAAGTCTCCATTTCTTAAGTGAATAGTTAGTTAATTGCAGAGAGCTTCAGTGGTATCAGTAATTTTACAGGGACTCATGAAGTGGCAGTTACTGCACTAGAGACTGATGACAATCATTCCTTCAGAGAGTGTTTAGCCAGTGCTTTTTCTGCCAAGTGCCTTAAAAGCTGCTAGGGCTAAACCGTAAGCTAACCTGCACCATCCTCAAAGGACTTACACCCTAATGCATGACTCTGTGGGCTAGTTGGTGGCTTCAGTGAATTATAAGGTATAACGTTTTTTAAAATGACACATTCTTATAAAAAATGAGGTAATGAGGATTGGAATGGCAGCACCTACAGAAGGTTGAGGAGATACTCCCAAGGTAGAAGTGGAGGCATCGTGACGAGGGCTGACCGTAGGACCCAGCACCAGTAAGGAGTTGAGAGATAAGCTTCAAAGGGTGTCTGATCAGATATTGGAAAAGTTAGACTTTGTAAAAAAATAAGCATACACACAAAAAGTAAAAAGAAAAAGAAAATATGTTAATTAGAATAAAGAAGTAGGAGATGTAGCAGGACTGTGATTGGGGTCGAAGTTTGGGTCATGATAGTGACAGTGTCAAGTGGAGAGGAAAATCCAACCAAAGGAGGAAGCTGAGTCATTCTGACACGAAAAATGCACTTGTCAAAGTTTTAGGTGTCACCTAAACTGGGAGAAGTCTGAATCGGGGGTCCTGGAAGATCTGCCTGCATATTCTCCAAGGTCACCACAGAACAGTCATTTTGATTATAACCATTTTTAGAGCTAGAGGAAAATTTATTCATTTATTCAGTTTGAATCAAAAACTGTTCATATCATCTCAATAGGATTAACATAATCAAACACCTTAAACTTTTACCCTCCAGGATAGCATTAGGCTCCATGTTGGGGGTTCTCATTGGTTGTAGAGGATGATCCACATAAGCACAAGGACACCCCATTATATACCAGTCAGAAACATCTGGGCTCAACTATTTTTATCACTTGTTCTCATTAAAAACTGTCTATCATGGGAGTATTAAATAACTATTAATTTAAAAGAAAGACTGAGTTTCTTGTGGAATAAAGTGCACAGCACAATTCCTTTTGTTAAAACCAAAAAGTTCATTTGAATACGACTTCCCAGGGGGAAAAAAAAATACTAAGGACTTTATAAACTCTAATTTTAAAAAATAAAATAAAGTTCTTTGACTTGGTGTGTTATGATTCTTAGGGTATGTTCCCAGCAATGGAATCACTGTATCAAAAATGTAGTTCTATTTTCAATTTTTTGAAAAAATTCCATAAGGTTTTCCACAGTGGCTGCCCCAGTCTCTATTAACACCTGGCGTGCACTAGGGTTCCTTTTTCTTCACGTCCTCACTAGCATTTGTTTGTTGGTTTGTTAATGATAACTATCCTGACTGATGTAAGGTGATATTTCATTGTGATTTTAAGTTGCATCTCTCCGGTGGCTAGTAATTGTGAGCATGTTTTCATATGTCTATCTGTACATCTGTGTTGGAGAAGTGTCTATCCAGGTCCTTTGATCATTTTTTAATTGAATTGTTTTTCTTCCCAGTGTTGAGTCTTGTGAGCTCTTTCTATATTTTGGAGATGAAATATTTTTCTGATGTATCATTGGCAAATATGTTCTCCCATACAGTCAGTTCCCTTTTCATTCTGACAATAATTTCTTTAGCCATGCAGGAACTTTCCAATTTAATGTAGTCCCATTTGTTTGTTTTTTCCCTTATTTCCCTTGCCCTAGAAGACATATCAGTAAAAATATTGCTACATGAAATATCTGAAATTTTACTCCTTATGTTTTCTGCTAGTACTTTTATGGTATCACAGCTTATATTTAAGTCTTTTACCCATTTTGAGTTCATTCTGGTATATGATGTAATTTGGTGGTCTAGTTTCATTTTCTTCTATATGCCAATCAGGTTCTCCTAACACCATTTATTGAAGAGGCTGTTTTTATTCTATGGTACACTCCCCCCATATTTGTCAAATATTCATTGACCATACAGCCATGGATTTATTGTGAAAGTCTCTATTCTGTTCCATTAAACTATGTGTCTGTCTTATGCCAGCCAGTATCAGACTATTTTGATTATAGTGGCTTTGTAGTATAGTTTGAAATCAAGTATTGTGATCCTTCCTACTTTGTTCTTCTTTCTCAAGATTGCTGAGGCTATTTGGGGTCTTTTTCTTTTCTTTCTTTCTTTTCTTTTCTTTTCTTTTTTTTTTTCCTCTTTTTTGTCCCAGTTCTGTGAAATATACCATTGACATTTTATTAGAAATCACATTAAATCCATAAATTGCTTTGAGTAGTATGGACATTTTAATGATGTTAATTCTTCTCATCCATGAACACAATACATATATGCTTTCATTTATTTATATCTTCTTCAATTTTTTCCTTCAGTGTTCTATAGTTTCCCAAGTATAGGTCTTCTACCTCCTTGGTTAAGTTTATTCCTAGGTGCTTTATTTTTCTTGTTGCTATAGTTAATGGAATTTTTTTCTAGTTTCTCTTTCTGATAGTTCACCATTGGTGTACAGAAGTCATCAATTTTTGAATATTGATTTTGTGTCCACTATTTTGTCAAATTCATTTATTAGGTTGAGTAGATTTTTGGTGGAGACTATAGGGTTTTCTTTGTACACTGTCATGTCATCCGCAAATAGTGACAGTTGTATTTCTTCCTTTCCAATTTGGATGGCTTTCATTTCTTTTTCTTTTCTGATTGCTATACCTAGAACTTTCAGTACTATGTTGAATAAGAGTGATGAAAGTGGACACTCTTGTCTTGTTCTTGATCTTAAGGGAGAAGCTTTTATCTTTTGCTCTTTGAGTATGATATTGGCAGTATGTTTCTCATATATGGCCTTTATTATGTTGAAGTATGCTCCCTCTATTCCCACTTTACTAAGTGTTTTAATCATAAATGGGTGTTGGATTTTCAGCATCTCTTAATATAATAATGTGATTTTTTGCTTTATTTTATGTGGTGTATTATGTTTATTGATTTGCAAATATTGTACTATCCTTGCATCCCTGGGATGAATCCTACTTGTCATGGTGTATGATCCTTTTAATGTATTGCTGGATCCAGATAACCAATATTTTGCTGAGGATTTTGCATTTATGTTCATCAGAGATATTGGCCTGTTATTTTCTTTCTTTGTTGTATCTTTCCCTGGTTTTGGAATTAGGATAATACTGGCCTTGTAAAAAGAGTAGAAGTCTTCCCTCCTCTGGAATTTTTTAGGGAAAAATAGGAGTTAGTTCTTCTTTGACTATTTGGTAGAATTTACCTATGAAGCCATCCAGTCAAGGGCTTTTGTGTCTCCAGAGTTTTTTGATTCCTGCTTCATTTTTACTAGTTGTTATCACTCTAGCCAAGCTCTCTACTTCTTCTTGATTCAGTTTTGGAAAACTGTATGTTTCTAGAAATTTATCCATTTCACCCAGCTTGTCTAATTTCTTGGCATATAGTTGTTCATAGTAATTTCTTATAATCTTTTGTATTTTTTTGTATTTTTGTGGTATAACTTGTCACTTCTTTTCATTCACTTCTGATTTTATTTATTTAGGAGCTCTCTCTTTTTTCCTTAATGAGTCTGGTTAAAGGTTTGTCAGTTTTATCTTTTAAAAAAACCAGCTCCTTGATTCATTGATCTTTTGATTTTCTTTCTTTCTTTTTTTTCTTTCTTTGTTTCTTTTTTTTTAGTGTCTATGTCATTGAATTCTGCTCTGATCTTGATTATTTCTTTCCCTCTGTTTGTTCATTTTTGTTTCTCTAGTTATTTTATATGTATGATTAGGTCGTTTAGTTGAGATTTTTCTATCTTCTTTAAGTAGGCATGTATTGCTATGAAAATCCCTCCGAGGACTGCCTTTACTGCATCCCATAGGTTTTAGGTTGTTTTGTGTCCATTTCCATTTGTTTCTAGATACATTTTTGTTTATTCCTTGATCTCAGTGTTAACCCTTTCATTGTTTACTAACACGCTTTTCCATCTCCATTTATTTGAAAGTTTTTGAGTTTTTTCCTTGTAGTTGGTTTCTAGTTTCAAGCAGTTGTGATCTGAGAAGATGCTTGATATGATTTCAATTTTAATTCAATATAATTTAAATATTTTGAGACTTAATTTGTGTCCTACCATGTGTCTGTCTTTGAAAATGATCTATGTGCCTTTGAAAAAAATGTATACTTTGCTTCTTTGAGTTTAAATGCTCTGTAAATATTAATTAAGTCCATTTGATCTAGAGTCTCATTCAATGCCACAATATCCATGTTGATTTTTTGGTTTGAACAATCTATCTTTCATTGGAAGTGGAGTTTTTACATCCCCCAATATGACTATATTGTTGTTGATCTCTTTCTTAAAGTCTTCCAAGATTTTCCTTATATATTTAGGAGCTCCTATGTTGGATACTTATACGTTTACAAGGATTATATCCTCTTTTTGGACTACTTCCTAAAGTATTATGCAGTGACCTTCTTTATCTCTTGTTAAGGCCTTTGTTTTGAAGCCTGTTTTGTCTGATGTAAGTTTTGCCACACTAGCTTTTTTTCTTGTCCATTTGCTTGGGATATTTTTTTCATCTCTTAGCTTTTAGTCTATGGAGATCTTTCATTCTGAGGTGAGTCTCTTGTAAACAGCATATGCAGATCATATTTTCTAATCCGTTTAGCTACCCTATGTCTTTTGATTGGAGTCTTTAATCCATTTGCATTTACCCTATGTTCATAGGGTAAACAGCATCAATAGCATCTCTATTTAAAATAGCCAAGTGCTAGAAATAGTCAAGTGCCCATTAGAAAGTGAGTGGATTAAAAACTGTGATACATTTACACAGTAGAATACTATGCAGCAGAAAGAAAGAAGGAATTCCTACCTTTAGCAACAACATGGTTGGAGCTGGAAGCTATTATGCTAAGTGAAATAAGCCAATTTGTGGAAGTCAAATATCATATGATCTCCCTTATAGGAGAAATCTAGAGAAAAAAATAAACTAATGAGCCAAAAGAGAACCAGAGACATTGAAACATGGAACAGACTGGCAGCTGCCAGAGGCAAGGCAGAAGGGAGATAATGGTGGAAAGAAGAGGAAAGGATCAGTCAAAAAACATATATGAATGACCCATGGACATAGACATGGATAATGGTGTGGGGTTTGACTATGGGAGCAGGGGGTGGGTTGGGCTGAGTAGGTTAAAGGGGGAAAATGGGGGACAACTAAAATAGAGTAACTATAATAAAACTTTCAAAAAACAATTTAATTTATTGAAAAAGTGAACATCATGTCTTAGACTAGAAATTAAAATGAGAGGATGTTAGTTCAAGGTGATGGTGGGGAAGCAGCTTCTGATGGGTTTCTGTCCTTCTCTGGGATATGGTCCTGGATACAAAAACTCATTTAAATGCACTGACAGAAGATAGAGCAGGTTCCTGTGCTTCATCACATCAGTGCAACAGGGTAGGACTGTCATCACCTTGAAAAATAGATCATAATTCAAGACAATTTGGTAGAATAAGGGTAGGGTGTAATATTAGCAGAAGACCCTTCACACTGGACAGTCACAAGGTAGGACTTTGTAAGGGAAGAGAGTGATCAGATCTACACAGGGAGCTGACATTTAGTACCCTGATGCCTGGTGCACTCCAGAGATTGCAGGCTTTATTAGCAGGTGATTTGTGTGGCATACATCAGAGTACCCTCCCTGGATGGGGACTATACCAGGATGTCTATATGTTTTCATTATACTGACTTTAGATTCCTTTAGGCAAATAACTATGAAAAACTCATCTGACAGTTCCAAATAGAGAAATGTGTGAGGTAACTCGGGAGCGGCACCTGCAAGAGTTATTATCATGCTGCCTCAGATTTAAAAAGCACAGACATTATGAAGCTGGGAGAAGGTACATTCAAGACAGGCAGGGTGCTTCCAGTGTGGGAATTAAAAGGGCACCTGCTAAGTCTGTCAGAAGGCACTTTCAAGATGTAGCACCAAAGAATTATATCACAAAGGTCACTCAGAGAAATACGAATGTCACAAAGTTAAGTACATCCAAGGAATATCAGATAATAGGAAATATCTTTTTTAAAGCTGAAATGATAGATTGCAAAATGGTAAAGTGAAGCACACAGCAGATATAAAGGGAAATCAAGAAGATGGGGAAAAAAATAAAATAAGGGGCTAATACAATAGAAGTGAGTCTGTAGAAACCATAAAAGGAATGCTTGGAAACAACAGTGAAACTTATTGAATAAAGTAAAATTTATTCAGAACATTCAGATGGCAAGATTCAGAAAAATAACCCATGGAGTGGCATTCTGGCTGATTGCAAGATGCTATGAAGAATGAATTTTAAAAAAGTGTGATATGTTCTCATAGAATGCCATATGAATAATTTAACAGGGATGCCAAGATTTATGAAAAGAGTATTATCAGTGAAATGTTAATGCCAGCCCCAAGAAGTTGTCTTTTAGGTGATGGTTTGGCTCTAATCTACATAATTATTTCTATTTACCACCCCCATGCCAAAACTGGAACAGGAAAACCTAAGGCAAAGCTTAGAAGGTGAGATGCAGTCTTGATTACTTAGAACCTGTATCACCTGTATCACCTGTTAATTGAACTATTCTTGCAACATCTTTAATCAACCAGCTTTTGCTTTGCTATCTGCACTTCTCTGTGGCCAGCACTAGCATGATTTCCATGTTTCCCAAGGTTTGTTTTTTTGTTTTTGTTTTTTTTTTTCCTGCTCATTACCTTCATGGGAACACCTTTGTCACTAGCAAAGGCATTATCAGGACCAGCCTTTCTCAGAGGAGGAAAATAAAAATAATTCCACATTCATCCTGTAATGGACAGACACTGACTATGTGCAGCCCCAGCAACACATGCCAAGGCCACTAGGTGAGGGAACACACTAGGTTACGTCTTATTTTCTACATTAAGAAGACTAGCAGGTGCGTAGGTGGCCATTTGTCACCTAGCCTAGAATGCTGCTCAAAATCACTAGATCAGAAACCTGGGTTCTTTACAGAACATCATGAAGAGAAAGTTGAGATGAGATGTTTAACTCTTGTGTCACCAATTACATCTTTGAAACCCTGTGAGAATTGTGCTTAGTACTGCACATTGTTACACAACACACACATCCTACGTAGAAAGAACCTCAGCTCCAGGAGCTAGGGCAAGAGTCATTGAGTCACTTGATTCATTCTTTAGCAACCTTTTGCCTCAAGCTAAGCTGTGCTTTATCTGTTGATGCAAAGATAATTTAATTATGGAAGATTATGCAAGCATTCAGTGAACTTTATGGGGCTTCTAAAATTCAGCCATTGTACTTATAAAAGAAATGTAAGCAATGGAGCAAATTGCTCAGAATATTGACCTGCTGATATTGTACTTTCAAAACTATATGTAGATAAGTTTTATATTTCTATCACCTTATACTGGTTATACTTGTTTTCTAAGATAAAATCATCAGTTCTTTCTGTCTTAAAAATACATATTGTTCTCAACAAAGACACATGCTCTGAAATTAGTTGATGACACCGTGTTTTCTCCAAACTAACTTCTATTGTGTTCCAATGGTTTATTTGCAGGCAGAATTCCTAGTGCTTTGGAAATAAATATCTTGTAAACATTACTTAATTAACAATGTTTGAATCATGTGCTTCATCATCTACTATAAAACTAAAATGGACTGGATAGAATTCAATTGTATATTACCCATTTCATTCTCCCAGCATTCTCATTTTAAAGATGAGAAAACAGGACACTGAAGGAAGAGCACCTTCTTTGCTGCAGCCTGGGGACCATTCTATTTCAGCCTCTTTGAAAATACCCTGCTCTGTTGAAGTGAGAGCCTCAGACTTTTATCATACTATACCCTCTACTCGGGCATGGGCAGACCTCCTGGCCATTGCCCCACTGATGTGTGCAGCCTGTGGTTTACCCTCTTTACCTCCACCAGTCTCCTAAAGACTTGATAGCCATGTAGAAGATGTAGCTAACACTCCAGATTCTCAGTACCTGGATCTCATCACTCCCAATGCTTAGGCCCTCTGGCCCAATCAGTCACCTCCTCCATCACCATATTTCTGGAACTTGTCATTATTGACAGCAAAACCCCATGTATGATTTTAAATCCAAATATCTCACTTTTGCTGAACACTTACTAAGGATTTATAGTCAACTGACCTTTTGGACATTAAAAAACCCCTATTATGCTATATACCTGAAAGTAATACAAAATAATATTGAATGTAAACTGAAATTAAAAATAAATAAGGAAAAATATATAACTTTTACATGTAATTTTAAAAATTAATAACAATCATGTGACTTAAAATGAATAAAATATAATAGCTAGACAAAGTAAAGTGTCTCCTTCCCACACCCTTCTTCAGCCTGTTCAGTTCTTAATCATATAACCCATGGACCTAACAGGTAAACAGTCAATTTAGTACCTTTTATAAACTTTCAAAATTATCTCTGAATATTCTAACCAAAGCAAACAAATGTTCTTCATGTCTGTATTTTCATTTAAAAAGTAGAATAGTATGCACACTATTTTTTATTTTCATGCAGACAATAATAAATCACTAAGATTTTTCTATGTAAGTATGTAAGAGTTTTCTGTCTTTTTATTTTTATTTATTTATTTATTTATTTATTTATTTTTAAGATTTTATTTCATTATTTTTAGAAAGAGGGGAAGGGAGAGAGGCAGAGAGGGAGAGAGACATCAATGTATAGTTGTGTTTCACCTGCCTCCAGCCACATACCTGACTGGAGACCTGGTTTGCAACCTGGTTATGTGCCCTGGCTGGGGAATCGAACCTGAGACCTTTGGGTTTGCAGGCCAGCACCTTAACCACTGTGCTACCAGCCAGGGCTTCTGTCTTTTTAGAAACTATTTTAACCACTTTTATTGTACAGTTCAGTAGTGTTGATTATATTCACATTATTACACAACAAATCTCTAGAACTTTTTCATCTTGTAAACCTAGAATTTTATACTCAAAAAGCAACTCCTCATTTTCTCCTTTCCCTGGCTCCTGGTAACCAACGTTCTGCTTCTTTGACTTTGAACATTTTACAGAAGTATTCTTTAGTGATGACCTTATTTTGCTTCACATAATGTATTCAAGGTTCATTCAAGGTTCTTGTTGTAACATATAATAAAACTCCCTTCTTTTTAAGGCTAAATAATATCCATTGTATATATGTATGCCACATTTTCCTTATTCATTTGTCTCTGAATATTTGAATTGCTTATAACTCTTGACTATTATGAATGTTACTTTAATGAGTAAGAGTGTGAAATATTTTTTTGAGTCCCTGATTTCTTATATTTCATGTTATATCTCCAGTATGCAGGAAGGTTTCAAGATTTTTAATTTCTTCATACATCCTTGTCAACATTTATTACTAACTGTTTTGTTTATCTTTAGTTTGAAATAGTGGTCAATCTAATGGGTGTGAGCTGATGATTTGATTTTTATGGTTTTTATTTGCATTTTTTCCAATAATTAGTGATATTAAATATATTTTATATGCTTGTTGGCGATTTGTATATCTTTGGAAAAATAGCTATTCAAATATTTTTCTCATTTTTACATTAGGTTATTTGTTTTAATCCTCACCTGAGGACATTTTTTCTTTTCTTTTCTTTCTTCTTTTCTCTCTCTCTCTTTCTTTTTTAATAGAAAGGATGGGAGAGAGAAATAGAGAAATATTGACTGGTTGCCTTCTTGTATGTGTCTTAATTGGAGATCAAACCCACAACCTGGGTATGTGCTCTCATTGGGAATCAAACCTGAGACCTTTTGAGCCCAAAAACTTCCTATGGGACAGTGCTTGAACCGAATGAGACACACCAGCCATAGCCAGCTATCTAAGTTTGATTTGTTTGCCTGACTTTGGTGTCATATCCAAAATTCATTGCTAAATTTAATGTTGTTAAGATTTTTCCCCTATGTTTCCTTCTAGAAAGTTGATGCTTTCATGACTTATGTTTAAGTATTTATTTCATTTTGAGTTAAATTTTGTATGTGGAATAAGGTGAAGGTGAAATTTCATTCATTTGCATGCAAATATCTGGTTTTTCTAGCACTATTTGTCAAAGAGATAAATTTTTCCCCATTGTGTGATCTTGACTACCTTACTGAAGATAATTTAATTATATACATAAAGGTTTATTTCTGGGTTCTCTATTCTGTTTTATTGGTTTATATGTTTGTCTCTATTCCAGTACCACACTGCTTTAATTACTATAGGTTTGTAACATGTTTCAAAATAAAGATGTGTAAAGTCTCTAGATTTGTTTTTATTTTCTTCAAGATTGTATTGGTTATTTATGGCCCCTTGCTATTGCAAATAAATTTTGGAATGTCATTTTTACTTCTAAAAATAAGTCAATAGGACTTTGTTAGTGTTGCATTGAATTTGTAGACCACTTTGGATAATAGTTAATGTATTTTTTAAATGTCTCCCATTCCATAGTATCTTTTTTTTATTTGCAATCTTTGTCTTTATTTTGCTAAATAGTATTTTTTTTAAATTTTATATTGATTTATATAGTTGGTGATTCAACTAATATGTACCTTATTAATAAATGTTTACATTAGTTTATTTATTATGTTAGAAATAATGCTGTGGTAAATAGTATTTACATATTTCTGTTATGCCATGATAAATTTCCAGAAGTAAAATTTTGGAGCCAAAATATATGGGCATTTGTAATTTTCATAAATGATGCCTGATTGGTATCTATATAGGTTGTACTAATTTGTACTCCTAATAGCCATGGACAAGAATGTCTCCTTTCACACTACTTCATCAAAAGAATATAATCAAATTTTCCATTTTTTGCAATAAGGTAGACATAGCATGGAACCTCAGTTTCATTTTAATGCATAGTTCCCTTAATATAAGTGAGCTTGAGTATCTTTTCTTATATTTGTATTTCCTTTCTTATGAAATCTTTGTTCATATAGTTTGACTATGCTTTCTCTATTAGATTATTATTTTATTTCTTATAAACATGAGGAACTTTATGCATTAAGAAAATGTTCTTTGCTTGTGATATGTACTGTAAATAATATTTCTATTTTGACACTTATTTTAGAATTTATTGGTTTTTTCATTTGTTTTTATTTTCTGGTTTATATTAATAAGATTTTTCCTTTCATAGTAAAGTTTAATAATTTTGTCTTTTGTGACTTTTCAATTTTAATCAGAACTTCTTTTCTCTGAAATTATTATGGAATGTGTTCTGGTCCTTTAATTAGTTTATTTTATAACTAAATTTTTAAACTATTGAAAATTATCCTGTTTATAGTATGAAAATGGGTACAATATTACTATATCCATGACTCAACCCAGTTGTTTCAATATCAATGATAGAAAAGATTGCCTTTAACTTTATTAATTGTCATCATGATGCTATCTATTTCAAAGTAGTAATGTATTTCAGTGTATTTTCTTTCTTTTTTTTAAAGAGTTTATTTATTATTTTCAAAGATAGGGGAAGGGAGCGAGGCAGAGAGAGAGAGACATCAGTGTGTGGTTGCCTTTCACTTGCCTCCATCCACGGACCTGGCTGGTAACCTGGTTATGTTGCCCTGGCTGGGAATCAAACCAGCAAACTTTGGGTTTGCAGGCTGGGGCCTTATCCACTGTGCCACAGCCAGGGCTTTCTGTGTATTTTCTTTGGTTTATCTTTTCATGTGCTAGTTGCACACTGTTTTAATAGTGGAAATTTTATGTGCTTTGAGATCTGGTAATGCTATTCACCTTGCATTGCTTTTTTTTCATATTATTTCTGAATTTTATCTTTTCACATAAGCTTTAGGATTATCTTGGGCTTTTTTACTCACAAATTCTGTTGTTTTACTTTTATTTGAATTAGTTGAAATTTGTAAATTAAGTTACAAGCAATTGATACTCATATACCTTTACTTTTCAATATTTCTGTTTAAGAATTTGGTATGTTTTCTATGTTGTTATTTCCATGTTCTTCCATACTATTTCAAAGTTTACTTCAAGTAGAGACATCTTATTTTATCCTGGTTATTTTATACTTGGGATTTGATTTTTAAATGAGAACTTTTCCTTCAGAGATGATATTTATGTATGGTAATTAATTTTTCACTTATTTCTGAATTTTATTTTCAAAGTGTTTTAGCTGTTCCCCATAGTTTTATTCAGGTAACATATCATCATATAGTAAAGGGATTATCTCATTTTTTTCCATGTTCCTATCTCTGCTTGTTTTTCTTTTATCTAATTGCATTGGCTAGTGCCTCCAACTCATCGTTAAATGATATTGATGATGGTGAACATAATTGGAGACAAATGAATGATTTCACATACAATGTATCAGCAATTTCACTTACAACTGTTAGTGCAAAATCCTAAATGAAAAATGATCCTGTATAATTAAAGAATACTTTACAGACATAATTATTTAATTAACCAGATGAAACTGATTCCAATGTAAGGATGGTTGAATATTCGAAAATTTATTGATCTTATCTATTATATTAAAGATCTAAAAGGAAAAATACGCTCATCTCCATAGATGCCAACAAGCATTTGGAAACATTCAACAACCATTTATGATTTTAGAAAAATTAATGAATCAAAAACAGATGGCCATTTCCTAAATGATAAAATGTGTCTAACTTTGTCAAAAAGCCAGGGCTATAGTCAATAATGAAACAAGAAGCACTGCACATTCTGATGTTTTATTTGTTCTCTAGAATATGGGACATTTTAATGAACATTACACAATCATGTGTAAAGAAGATACTGCCTCTGACTTCAGAATATAGCAATTTCTCTCTATGAAGCAGATCCCCTTTATTAATCATGCTATTAGGACTTTTATATATTCTTACCCACTACTCTTGTTTCCTTTATTTCTTTTGCCTGTCCTACAGTTTCTGTTTCATTAATAGAAATGCTATGGTATTTCATGATAAACCTTGTTTGTAAGCAGTTCATTTTTATAATACAGTTTCTTTCTTTTATCTTAAAGATATAATTTAAACTGCTATTTTATTTGATATTGAAATTATGTCTCTTTCTTTATTTTTGTCTTTCCATTTCATAGCTCTAACTATTGTTTTCAATCTTTAAGAAATATATTGCTTTAAGTGAAACAGCATATATTTGGGTTCTACTTTGTGATTTAACTTATTTTAAAAATGTGTTTATTTACATTTATTAAAATAAGAAATATGTTTGATATTAATTTAGTCATATTTCATATGTTTTCTAGGTAGAAGTCTTTATTTTGTGGATAGATCTTAAGATTTTATTTTATTGGTTACTTTTATACAATCATAACTTCAGATAACACTTATCATTTTTAATTACATATTACTGTCCATTAATCCCATCCTATAAGCAATGATAAGCATAACATCTCATTGCCTTGTCTATAATCTATCAGCATCTATTTTACTCCAAATGTTATTTTTTAGCATTAATGTTATTGAATTAAATACCTTACTATTTTTTTCCATGTTCCACTTAGAAAGGTATCTTAGTTACAAAATTATTTTTTCTCTTCTGTGAAATTCTTGCTAGTTGCCTAATTTCTTCTTGGGAAAGCATCTCACACTTTGGTTATGTTCAATCACTATTAGTCATTACAGTCATAGTTCCATACATTTTAGGTTTGAAATTTGGGCTTAGTTTTCATGCTCACTGCTTAATTGGCTCAACTTTATCTGGTAGTCTTATTTTCTCACAGAGAAAATAAAACCTGTTAGTTTTTGACAATAATTTTGACATAATAGACCTAATTTCAGAGTTAATGATTCCTTGACCAAAAATGTGACCTTTACAAAAAGATTGAAATCATCTTCATTGCAGAAAAAATCTGAAAGCAGACCTATAGATTGGAAATTTTTTGTGTGGCAGAAGAAAAGGAAGAATTTGGATTTTGTGACATTTGGGAAATCTTTTTTTGCTCCAAAGAAATTTTACTTTGGTTTTATTTATTTTATTTTATACTTTTGGGGACTCTAATTATGAACATATTGAATTCTCATATAAATTGTAGAACAGTTGTTAATTTCAACAAAAATATCTGGAGAGATTTTATTTAGGATTATATTTTTAAATTAATTATTGTTATTTTATTACAGATGTCCATTTTCCCCCTATCGCTATCCTCTGCCCCATCCACCACATCCCCTCTCCAACAGACAATCCCCACCTCATTGTCCATGCCCATGGGTCATTCATATACCTTCTTGACTAAACCCTTCCCCTTTCTCCCTCGACTCTTCCCCTCTCCGTACCCTCTGGTCACCATCAGCCTGTTCCTTGTTTCCATGCCTCTGGTTCCGTCCATTCTGCTCATCTGTTTGTTTTGTTCATTAGTTTCCTGTATTAGGTGAGATCATATGGTATTTGTCTTTTGCCACCTAGCTTGTTTCGCTAAGCATAATACTCTCCAGTTCCATTCATGCTATTGCGAAAAGTAAGAGGTCCTTCTTTCTTTCCACTGAGTAGTATTCTGTTGTGCAAATGTACCAAAGTTTTTGATTCATTCAGCCACTGATGGGCATTTAAGCTGTTTCTAGCACTTGGCTGTTGTGAATAGTGCTGCTATGAACATAGGGGTACATAGGTTCTTCTGATCAGTTTCGGGATTCTTTGGGTACAATCCTGACAGTGGAATTACTGGATCAAAAGTCACTTCTATTTTCAGTTTTTGAGGAAACTCCATACTGTTTTCCATAGGGGCTGCACCAGCCTACATTCCCATTAACAATGCCCTAGGGTTCCCTTTTCTTCACATCCTTGCCAGGATTGTTGTTTGTTGATTTGTTAATGATGGACATTTTTGACTGGTGAGAGGTGGTATCTCATTGTGGTTTTAATTTGCATCTCTCTGATGGCTAGTGATGTTGAGCATTCTTTCATATGCCTATGGGCCCTTTGTATGTCCTCCTCTGAGAAGTATCTATTCAGGTCCTTGGTCCATTTTTTAATTGTGTTGTCTGTTTCCCTGGTGTTGAGTTGAATAAGTTCTTTATATATTTTGGAGGTCAAACCCTTGTCTGAGGTATCATTGGCAAATATGTTTTCCCATATGGTGGTTCCCTTTTCATTTTGCTGGTGGTTTTGCTAGCTGAGCAGAAACATTGAGATTGATATAGTTCCATTTGTTAATTTGTTCCTTTATTTCCCTTGCCTTAGGAGAAATATCGGTGATAATATTGCTGCATGGGATATCTGAAATTTTACGGCCTATGTTTTCCTCTAGGACTTTTATGGTTGCATGGCTTCTATAAATCAAGTAAGGAAAATTGACATTGTAACAAAATTCACAGCATCAACTCATGAACATTCTTTTTTTATTTAGTCTTGCTTTGATTTCTCTCTTCACAGTTTATATTTGTATATATAAACTTTGAGGAATTTCACTAAACCTATTCCTAAGTATTACAAGTTTAAGATCTTATTCCAAATTGTATTTCCTTCAAATTTTTCAGTATCTAATTGTTAATGACTAATATGTCACAATTGCTTTTTGTATATTGACTTTCTATGCAACAATATTGCTGAACTTAACATATTATATCTAGTGTTTTCCTAAATGCTTTGGGATTTTTGACATTGATAATAGTATATTATGTGAATAAAGATAATTTTAGTTTTCTTTTTCAATCTCTGTGATGTCACTTCTTTCTTTTTCATGTCGTATTATACTGAATAATTTATCTAATGTGCCAGTGTGGTAGGCAGTGAAAGCTGTTCACATCCAGAACTTGTGAATATGTTGAATTAAATAGCAAAAGTGACTTTACAGATGGCATCAAAAGTACAAACCTTAAAGAGATTATCCTAGATTATACACACAGACCTTATCTAATCATGCCATTGTAAATAATTACAGCTTTTTTTGGTAGAATTATATGAATGAAATTATATGAGAAGAAAGGGGGGAAAAGATGATCTGATGTGTGAAGGTCCTTGAACTTGAGGAAATGGGACCATGTGCCAGGAAATGTGGTCAGACTCACAAAGAAAGTGGAAGAAGCCTTCAGTGGACAGCCATCAATAACAATGAGAACTCACTCCTAGAACTACAAGAAACTGAATTGAGCCAAGAACTTTCATAAGCAGGAACTGGACTCTTGCCTGTGGTTTCCAGAAAGGAACGTGGCCCTGCTGACATCTTGACTTTAGCCTTCTGAGATCTGTGTCACATAGAATCATGCTTATTTGTGGCACCACCAATAGGAAACTAATTAAAAGTAATGATGAGAGAAAACACCCTTACTTTATTTTCAATTTTATGGAAAAGCATGAAGCCTGTCAACACCGAACATCCTTTTTTGTAGATGGTGCTTTTCAAGTTAAGGAACATTTGATCAGGAATGGCTGTTGGACTTTGCCAATGCATTTTTGTTCACTTTGTAGAGCAATGATGACATGGTTTATTATCTGTAACATACTAATATATACATGGACCCTTTTGCAAATATTGAACCAGCTTTCCATTGTTGACTCAAAACAACTCAATCGTGATTTGTTATATTTTTTATTTATTGTTGAACTTGACTTTCATATTATGAAATGTATTATGATATAATTACTAAAATATGTTAATTATGTTATTAATCAATTTTTTTCTTTTTGGAGTATCTTTTTCTAGTTTTGATATCAGATAATGCTGGACTTATACAATAAGTTGAGAAGGTTTCTCTATCTTGTATTTTCTGGAAGAGGCTATGTAGAATTTGTATTATTTCTTCCCAAAATGTTTGGTAGAAATGTCCAGTAAAAACATCTGAATCCAATGGGAATGTTTTAAACTAAATACTTAATTTATTTAATGATATTATATATTGTATAGACTAAATTTATTTAATAGCTATATTATACATTCATTATATACATATTATGCCTTCTTGAAAGAGCTTTCATGTTTTGAATCATTTAAAAAATCTATCTTTTCAACTATGACATTGTATTATTTTGTATACCTTTAGTAATATTACCTTTTCCTTTAATATCTGCTGACTCTCAAGTGATGTCACTTATTTTATTTCTGATGTTAGTAATTTGTACCCCATGTTTATTTTATTCCAACCAATCTGGCTGAAAGGCTTATTATCTATTTTATTATTCTTTTTAAAATAACCTTCTTTGATTCCATTGTTTTTCCTATTGTTTTAATTTTCTTTTCTGTATTTAATGACATTTACTTCTGCTGGCACTTTTATTATTTTCTTCTCTATAATTAATTTAGGTTTAATTTTCTCTTCACTAATTTCTTTACATGAAAATTTTAGCAATTAATTTCAAGCAGTTCTTGTTTTTAATATGAGGATTTGATGCTATAAATTTCCCTCAAATAACTTCTTTATCTACATATATTTTTACACAATTTACTTTAATTATAATTCATTTGAAAATATATTCCAATTTTCCATGAGATTATCTCTTTGATTTATAGGCTATTTAGGAAGTGATTCTTATTTTCCAAATTTTGAAGGGGCTGTCTAAACACCTGATAATGACTTTTAATTTAATATACTTTGCACAACTTCAATTGTTTAAAATTTGAAGTTAATTTTGTTTTTAGATAGCAATCAACTTTCTCAATACTATTAAGTGAAGCATTTATTTTTCTACTAATTTAAAACATCAGCATTATTTTACACATTTTCTAGTACATTGTTTGAATCACATAAAAATTGTTATGATAATGTAGTTCTGCAGAAAATATATTTAATTTGTAGGGTAGCTTTTGCAAGTAACTGTATTCCTAAGGAAATCAGTTATGGACACAAAACCATGAGAAAATATGTGAATACATTTATTTTTCAATATCCTTTTAAATAAAGGTACAGAATTTTCCAGGGGTATAGTCACATCTTTTTGCCAATTTCATTTTTCTAACAGATTTTTAGAAATATTCTGCACTCTTTCATGCAATATAAATTTGAACTCTTTTATGTAATTAAAAGAGGGTATTGTTTTCAATCTTGGCTTGACTTACAGAACTCTGAATGTCAAGATTATAAAGATACTGTTGATTTAAGATTGCACATGTTAATATGGTCTGTGCTATACTTGGAAAGGATGGTTAAGTAATACTTTAAGATCCAAGGACAAAGGTGAATTTTTTTTCCCAAAATGTGTGATCATTTATTTATTCAAGCATTTGACAAGGGTAGGCACTGATGCACAGAGAGCACAAGGAGACTTCTGTCTGCCTTAGTGGAACAGCAAGAGGAAGAGGCAGGTATGCAAATCAGAGCACAGGTGACACAGAGAATTAACACGACCACATATCTGTATCTGCATCTATATCTACTCTCTCTCTACCTATATCCATAGCTGTCTACATTTATACACAGAGGGTACAAAGCAACCTTCTGAAATAAATTTGCACTCAGAAAGTCTGAGAAAAAAAAAGTGAGAAAAAGCTTCCCAGAGAAAGTACTTTCAAAATCCTAGTAGCTGGGGGTCCTTAGAGAAGCCACCTTAAGAGAGAAATTCTGGCTCCTGACAGAATGAAGTAAAGAAACTGGGAGCTAAAAATCAGTTCATTGTAAATTGAAATATTCCTTTTAGAATGTAGGTACATAAAAGGAAGAAAGCTTTGCAGAGAGAGGAGTGTCCCCGTCATAACTTTTTTTAATAAAGGATACATTTAAGGAAGTGAATAGAAACAACATGGATTCATGGAAAGGGATTCTTAGTAAAAGATCTCCCAGAAATGAATAGGTCCTTCACGTTGTTCTCTGGAAAACTGCACTTATTTTCTTGAAGTGTGGTTCCTACATTTTTTTTTCTATCATTCACATACAGTTTTGAATATATAAGTATATGTACATGAATGCATATACATGACTTATGTTTTAAATCAGGAAAGTATCTTTGCCACTAGATGACATTTTATACTGACAGTGTCTTTCAGAATATCTACTCATGGATGATCGGGATCCTGTATTTATGGAAGAAATATTTCCTTTATGTACCTCGAGGCATGACTATCTTGCATCTTTGCTAACTGCCCAGGGCAGAGGACTCTGGCACTATCTGTTAATACCAGAAGGTTCTGCATTGCATATTTTATGTTAAGATGCAAAACAGTGTCACCTAGGGGCCTCAGATCTTTGAGGAAAACTGATATTTTTGTAATGAGTGTGTGGCTTTCCTTCATCAAGTCACTTTCCAAGCACGAAAAGATGTTAATTTTTTGACCCTTCCTTCATAGCCATATTACAAGAAATTTTCCACAAAGGATTTATTGGATGTAGATAAAGTGAAATACATGCATGGGTTAAACGGAAAGAAAATGGAAAGCCAGCACTATGAGTTTCTTAAATTATGGTTAATATTTAAATGTATTCCAGGTGGCATGGGTCCATTTTATCTATTATGTTGTCTTACACTAGAAATGTTGGCAACCAGCTCCCTGATTGGATTTAACAATTCTTGTGGTCCCCCTTCTTTCAGAGAGGTGACAAAGGAGAACTCACACTGCTGTTTTTATACAAAGCAGGCATCTACCAACCACCACATAGTCACAATTTCACTATTTTATTCTAAATATAATATCACCTGTGCAAAACTATTTATATGTATATATTATTGGGTAGGGGGACTCTAAAGGAGCCACACATGACAGGTAGTTCTGACTGTCAATCTACACATTTAATGAGAAACTCTGTCTGATTTAATGAATTCTAGTGCCTGATTCTGGCATCATTTTCAACAGAACTTGCATGTACGACTCAGTGATGTCAGTTTTCAGCCCCCATCATGGCAGCTCGATGCACCTCTAATGGAAGGAGTTCTCCTTGTGAACTATTAAGCATATATAAGCAATCACTACTAATTTACTCGGAGAGGACAAGGAGGCGCGTGTGCACCTGTGTGTGTGTGTATATGTGTGTATGTGTGTGTGTGTGTGTGTGTATGTGTAGAGATGGGGAGAAAATATGTGCATGACTGGGCTATGGAGATGGAGTAAAATGTTTAATCAGGGCTGGAACCATCCTGCATGAGCTTAAGTGCAGGGAGCAGAAACAATGAAAGAGAAAACAATAGCATTTATGTCACAGGTGCAATGAAAAATCAAAGACTAATTGGGTCATGGAAGGTAAAGGCAGCATGCTGCCTGCTGCCGTCAGCGGGCCCCCTTTTGTTGTCACCTGGAGGTGACTGTGACAGTGACCTGGGCACATGCCTTCTCTCTGATTTTAATGCTTCCTCCCTCACTCTCATGCTTGAGCCTGGTGTGGTGAGCAGAAGAGAGGTATTGACCCTCTTTTCTCTCAGTTTACTCCCTGAAATCTGTGGAAACTTGTAACTTCAACATGCTAGATCATAGCTATACTTTGCCTTGATTATTTGCAATGAAACTCACCTGCCCTTCCCTAGCACTGGCTTTGGATATTGATATTACCCAAAGTCAGATGAAAGATAAGAACTCAATGCCTCTCATCTCAATCACTGCTTTGCAAAAACGAAAAAGAATAAAATGATTCCCAACATATAGGAGTTATGCTGTTGTCAGCATTAAGGAAATTAAAAAAGACTTTGCATTTTACTACCTATTGTCTGTCCCTCCTTCCATGTCACCCTATTCTGTTATTTGTTTCTGGGTTGGGTTTTTTGTTGTTGTTGTTTTTGTTTTTTGTTTATTTGTTTTTTAACAATGAGGGATGTCTGTTTTCTGTGTCTGGTAAATTCGAGGCGAAAGAATTCAGGTCATGCCATGCAATCAAAACAGTGCATGGAACCAGTCATTCAGACAAGCCAACTCCAAGTGTTGGTGACTCTAATTACTAGATGCAGTCACAGGCGAACAATGAAGGTGACAATGAATTTATGAAAGGTCAAAGTCCCCTCCACATGCAAAACTTCCTGTGGGGACGCTGTGTCCTGTCTGCCCAGCTGGCTGCCAGGTCTTTGACAATGCTGCCACCTGCTGCTGCCCGGTTCCTTGGGAGACGGCTCTCTGCACAGTCCTCTGGGATCTGGTGCTGGGGAAGACCAGCCTTTGTTAGGGCTGCTGGAGGGTCTCCCTTACCCGGCCCCTTCTCTTGGCCTGAGTCCCAGCTCCAGGGGTGCTGAGGTGGCTCTGTTTGAGCTGACCTCTGCTCACCCCAGGTGTGTCATTTCAGGCGATAACCAGGTACACCTTAGGGGCCGACCTGACACGTATTCATTAGACACCTTGCTTCGATGCGTTTCCAAAGGTATGTTGAAAGCAGATGCCTCTGGTAGAACAGGCACCTGGTGCTGTATGTGATTTAGCTCCTGGGGTGGCAGTATTTACAGTCTCTGCTGTGTCCCTGGGCAATTAAGCAAAAGATACATGCCAAGGCAGCCGTATCTTTCTCAGGGAAGGGGAGGTAAAGCTTAAGGGAGTGTCTCTCTGGCCATGTGGTGATGAGGAAGTGTGACCGTAAATAATTGTGTAATTGTGTGTCTGTCAGAAAGTGTCCGCAAATGAGTGCATAAGCATGGTGGAATTGGAGATGGCCCCCTGCAGTTCTGCCCGCCCTTTCACCAACCTCTCCTGCTTGGAGAAACACTTGGAGTGTTTACGAGCAAACACTCCTGCTCCGTGGCTCAGCCAGTCCCGGAAGTCACACAGCGGTTCACTGGTTTTCTTTCACTGCTCGCTTTAAAACATTGAGGATTGCTGCAGCAAAGTCAGCTCTTCCTAATCAGCGAGGCTTTTCAGTTATTTTGTGATTTTTTGGAATTCCGTGTGGGAAAGTGATTCTTAATTTATTTTATTTTATTTTTTTTTACTGTTCCTCGGTATGGTGAAGAAAAACTATAGTTGATTTTGGACATTGTGAATGGACAGAGAACGTTTGAATTATATTTTCAGTTCACTATTTAAAAAATAACGTTGTGTTGAGTAAAGGGTGCTTTTAACACTCATGTTTCAGAGTTAGAGACCAATAAGAAAAACGTGCTTCGTGTTACAGGCAGTGGTAGTAGATAGGGGCTAAGCAGGACCCAGTGATTAGCAGAAAGAGAATCATAGGCATCATAGCATGGGTACAGAGAAATCTCTTGACTTCTCAGAATAGGACAAAAATGCCAGTGAAGCAAATGCAAAAGCAGAACAGGTATTTGTAATTCCTTTTATAAAACTAAGAAAGAAAAAGAAAGAAACAGGAAAACATCATTACTCAAGTAAAGCAACTGCTATGAAATCCTCCACAATCCAATCCCAACAAAAGTGGGGTGAAGTTTCCTTCCATCACTATGTATTTCCCCTTTACCCTCTTCAATTCAATTTTAAAAAGTGGGATTAAAGCACCCCACTGCTCAGGGGCTGGCCCAGCCAGCTCTCCTCTATTTTCAGGGATGACAATAATTCCTATAGAACTGGTTTCTGAAAAATCAGTTCAAAGTATAAAATTGCACTTTTGCTTCTCATAAAAATGAGTGCTCTGAAATGTTATTTTAAAAACATGTATTTATTGTATAAATAGGATATTTGATACAAGTTGGGAGATCTTAAACTTATATTTCTTCCCAATAAAAAGATTAATCATGGTGTAAAAGAACTGATAAACATTTAGCCATAGTTTTTATTTTAGACACAAGAACATAAGACCCTTGTCTTCATTACACTCTGATCTTTTGAATTAAGTGGTGGGTTTTGATTTTGGTAGATACATCGAAATATCGTAAACGCCTGAAAATTACACCAGCCTTTAACCTCTGAGTAATAACAGAGGCTCTTTAATCCTTCACCTGTAATCTCCTTCCTTTAAAGTAAAATGTGGTGACTGCCCCAGGCACACACAATTGTATGCACTTCTAATTGAACATTTTAACTACAAAACACACAAAATTCAGCCTTGGCTGGTGGCACAGTGGCTAAGGCATCTGCCTTTGAACCCAAAGGTCGCTGGTTCAATTCCCCAGCCAGGGCACATAACCAGGTTGCAAGCCAGGTCTCCAACCGGGTCCCTAGCTGGAGGCAGGTGAAAAGGCAAACCATACATTGATGTCTCTTTCCATCTCTTCCTCCCTCCCTCCTCCCCTCCCTCCCTCCCTACCTCCCCTCTCTCTAAAAATAATAAATAAAATATTTATTAAAAAACAAGAAATTTAATGCAATTATTAAATTTCACATCAAGACATTTGGTTGAAAATGGTTCCTCTGAGTTGCTGTCCAGAAACCCTTTTCTGTTTATTGTGAAGAAATTAGTCACGGGCCACGTCATCATTAAAGGCAGCAATTGCTTGGTTGGCAAAAACTAGTTTGCACACAGCTCAGCTTATAGGAAGGGCTGTGAAAGATAGCAAAGGCAAAGCTGCCTGGAACAAAATTATGACAAATTGTTGCAAAGCATCATGAACTTTGTGTTTAAATGTAAACAATTCCATTCAGGTAACATCGAAGTTCTACAGGTAGGCAGGGTATTTCTTTGTTCCGTGACATTAGCAGACAGCAAGCCCTGAGTGACATTTTCTTGATTCCCAGGGTCAAAAAAATGACCCTCTATAGTAAAGAATGAAGATCAGCGTAAGAAAAGGGAACAGGACTCCACTTGTCCCTTCCTCCCAGCCACAGCAACCTCTGTCATCCCTGTCTGCTGAGAGATCCCAACCAGATTCAAGGTGCAAAGGGCCTTACTTCTCATATAATTCACACTTTAGCACATGCTAAGATTCACTTAAATTATTTATTTCTTTTTGAATAAGCTTTTTGTAAAGTAAACATATACTGCTCACTCATTTTAACCTCAAATAATTTTCTGTAATAGAGCTTCTCCCAGTTCTTTCAACAATTCATTACTTTTTGAATCATGGTAGCAGATGAGGTGTTTCCTTATTTTACTTAACCAAATGATGTTCTTTATTTCTTTCTTTTCAGCTCCACTGTTCTCACAGTGACTTCTATTGTTTTCCGAGTAATTTGGCTTTAAGTTCTTCTGCCAATATTGCTGTGTAAAATTTCTCGAAAGCTCTATATCAGGAAGGTAAAACAGGATTCACTATTATCTCTGGTTCTTTCTCATAAATCAATTCTTTCAACTGCTTTATCATTTTTGTTTCTCTTTGTATTTTTGAGTTTGTCAGTATCATTTTGATAATGAGGTCTATCTG
Source organism: Noctilio leporinus (assembly GCA_004026585.1). Classification (NCBI taxonomy): domain Eukaryota; kingdom Metazoa; phylum Chordata; class Mammalia; order Chiroptera; family Noctilionidae; genus Noctilio; species Noctilio leporinus. The sequence continues at coordinate 119,409 of PVIW01001640.1, read as the reverse complement.
GGTGACAGACGCTAGGATTGCACAACTACACAACATAGGAATGCTAGGTAGGGCTTCATGGCTTCACACACACACGCACACACACACTCACTCGTTCCAGTAGTCCGATCAATTTAAAGACCTGTCTTGTTTTAACTCTCAGTACAAATAGAGGCCCCTGCGCTGCAGTTTGATGCCACAGGGCTTACGCGTGAACCTTGCTTGACTTGGAAATCAAAGAGAGGTGAGAAGAGTTATTTCTCATGCTGAAGGAGGAGGCTTGCCAAGAGACAGGATTGGATTAATAAGGTCTAGAACCAGCTTTATCCGGTTAATAGTAGATTTTGACATCATAGGATAAGGTGATATTTCCTTGTATTTATGTCTTGAAGAAGTGCCACGGTGAAAACAAACATTAACATTTTAAATGTGGGCAGTAGTGTGCCAAATAAAAATGCAGAGTGAAAGTAAAAGATTTTACATTTGTTCTCTGCACTTCAATTGTGGGAGGAAGTTTATTGATGATTCGAAATTGTCAGTGTATGATTTCCTAAATCTTGCCATCTGCATTCGTTCTGGTTTCTTATCTGTTCCTGAAGTCACAAGTTGCCCTTCAAAGCATGTTCTTTCTTTCCAAATTGTGGTATATTCCAATGTGGCCTCAGCATTTTTCTCTGCATCCCTGGCTTGATAAGGATTCAGACAGGAAACCTGGATCCCACTGAAAACCTGTGGCCCAGCAAGTACACCCACTTACAAATGAGCAAACCTAACTGCCCCTTTGAGGGCTCCTGATGTATATTTAAAGATAGCAGTTCTAATTAAATAGAGGTGTTTTCAAGTGTCATAATAGTCAATCTTATTTTGGGCTTAACAAATGAGAAGAAAATAATATAATTAGGGATCCCTTCTTTCTCTTCAAAAACTTCATTTCTGTTGGATATTCATTTATTGAATGTCCCTAAGCATTAGTTTTGTTTTTGTTTTTTGTGACTTCAAACATATACCCAAGTCAAGATTTATTATTTCTTCTAGAAAGGATTCCCGAATTTATATAACGATCCATGTAGTTTTATGAAAGAGTTTAATTAAATTTGAATATTTCTAAAAGGGAGTGTTTACTCTTTTACAAAGTAGTTTTGTTCATTGTAATCTCAATCTCTGGAATATCCTGATATCTAAAATAAAGTAAACATAAGGCCACTGTTGTAATGTTTATCAGTTGTGTTTCCCATGTTACAACAGACAAGCCAGTGGCTGAGTTTTATTTTTGCTTTAAAATCCCACAGCTGAGCATTTTCAGGCTGAGCCTTGGCCAACCCTTTTGAGCCATCCTTCATGCAGCGAAGGGAGCCAACACTGCAGGGTAACCATGGCTTCTACCCTGGCACAGCAGCAGCAGAAAGCCAGCGATCACCAGCTGGAGGTGTTCAATGGCCCATGAGGACCCCAAGATGCACCCACGTTCTCTGTGACCCCTATTCTCGCCCCAGCCCAGGGGTAGCCAGGGACTTCCAGTTGGGGTTGGCTGTTCCTCTCCTATGTATACAACACTTAGGGAAATACAGTTTGATTGTGAACTTAATTGATCATAGCACATCAGCCAAAATTCTCATCAATAGCTTCTCATATAAATCTCCCCTTCCTTGAATACTTCCAAAGTGGACAAAGAACTACAATGTCCTGGTGTATAAACTGACTTCATTGCACTTGGCCAATATTTATTTTGTGCCCATTATGTGCAGGTATAAAGATGGGTAAGTTAGCCCCTGAACTAATCTTGTACACTGATAGGATGAGGCAGGTACAATAAGTTCATAGATAACAAGAGTAAAAGGAATAATATATACAAAAAATTTTAAATGGTTTAAATTAATGTCCAAGTACACATTTATAAACATTTTTAACATTCACATATATATTACACATACATAGATTTTATCTCTCTGTCTTTATTGAGTTCCTTCAATGTGGAAGACACTTTTAGGCCCGAGGACACATGAATAACACACACACACACAGTCCCTGCACCATCTTGTAAACAGTAGAATGACTGTGACAGTCATCAACTGTCTTATTTAATTTTTGCAAAAGGACTGGTATTGTAACCCCCTCTTACATATGAGAGCACAAGAAGACCTGGGAAGGTGATCAGCTCACAGTCTCACAGAGGACACAAACCTCAGGCACCAGTTGTTAAGATCTGGTTACAGGAGCAATGATGTCTGAGTTTCAACTTTAGCTCCAAGACTTCATAGATAGCTTTGTGGCTCTGGGCATGTTGCTCAACCCTCTGTTTTAGTTTCTTCATGCTGCACAGGTTTGTTGTGAGAACTGTTGTGAAAATTCATCCTTGTGTAGATCTACCTAGGTTTACCTTGTATACTAAAATTTCTCTGGAAACTTTGTAGGCTTTTACATTAAAAAAAAAAAAAAAAAAAAAATTTTATTTTTTAATTTCACTGCTTAACCACTGATTTGTTTAGTAGTAATGACTTTTCTTTCTTCCGTTTCCTTCTCCCTTTATTCCTTCCCCTTCTTCTATTTTTTCTTCCTGCTATTTCTGTAATTGGTCTACGCCCTCCTCGTTTTCCTCCTCTTTCTTTTGAATTGGCAATGAGAATATTTATTCACCTCCCACAGCAGCAGAATTAAGTGACAAATATGCTCTTTACTTCCACTAACTCCCATCAATACATTGCCTTCCAGGAAAAAAAAATAATACAGACATGGTTCAACATGTATTATTTCACCATATTTTACATTTTTGAAAAAAATATTTAATGCAGGTGTTCAATGAGGCAGTAGAAATCTTCAAATGGCAGCCAATCTGTTTTTTTTAACACTTGCAGAAAAATGATTCTTTTCTGACATATTCATATTCCTTTAAAAAAGCTAAAATGCCTCTGTTTCTAAAATAGATGTTTGCACTAGAAATCAGATTCACTTAATGGCAAAGTAAAGCAAACAGGCTAATAAAAACATTAGTTTAAAACAAAAATACTCACTAAGAATCATCAGTTTTTGCCATGAAGGCAACTCAGGAGCTTCAGGAAATGCCATGTGTCCAGCAGGGTTTGTCACACACAGTCCCAGGGGTACTTATGACCCTACACTTGGGATTCTCTGGCAAGGCTGGGCCAGTTTTTGGAAACCAGCCCTGGAGTGAAAGTGATGTGTGTCTCCCACAGATGGTGGTTCCTCAAGGCACTCTTGGCAGCACACACACAGGTCTCAGTGATCCCCAAGGAACATTACATTTACAATGAGAAAACAGCAAACATGTTCTAGTTTTTATAATATATTCACTTGAATGTGATTTCATGAAGCAGACAGATGTTTAAAATCACACTAGCAGAAGCATTATTATTCTGCATCTATTTATCAAAGAACATTAGTTTTAGGTGAATCATTTTATGCAAAACATGTAATGTTTATCAATTGAGTGTAACAAGAATAAAGGTAATCTGATACCATCAATGAAAAACACAACTCTAATAGTTACTTAAGGATTTTGACATCTAATTTTACTTGTGCATTTTACTGTAACACAAGGGGTGATCTCACACATTGAAGTTAACAAATTAATTAGGATAGTCCAAATAGGGAATTGAGTTGCCTGTTACTAAAAATGCTTAATTTCAATGATTATTTAATGACATATGGGACTTATCTATAATAGTGAAATTTAAGAAGTTCCATAGACATAATTCCTAATGAAAAGAAATAATTTACATGTTAAAATATAGATCTGCAAAGTCAAGAGCAGCCTAATTAACTTGATGGTCTTCAATATAATGTATGATTAAAGGAAATGAGTATGTTGAGATAATACATATTGTACATATGGAAGCATAATTTGATAACTTGACAATTTATGGCACAATATTATTTACCCAGAGACTTTAGTGATTCATTATTTATATGTATATTTAAAATATTTGTAGGTATCTAATTTTCAAAATTAGTTTAAATTGTGATCAGTAAATTATCTATTATCTAAATAGATGCTCAGAACAGGAGACATTTTCCGTACCAGCAAATATCAAATTATAGCATAGTTAATATTATCAATGACATAATTTGAATATTTTACTTCTATTAATCAGTCATTAGTTCTTAAAATATTTTTTTAAATTTGTAATTTGTCTTAAGTTTCGAAACTGCATAAGAAAGTAAACCTTCAAGGATTTCTATTCATAATGTTCCAACAGAAATTGAATATCTGATCTTCAAAGTAAGAAAAACAATCCTTAATAATCAGGTTACTACCAAACCTAACCATAGAAACTATAAAATTGAAAACTTGTGAAGATCATTATGTTATACCAAAACATGCAGCTCCTTCTAATATTTTTTCCTGCCTAGCCTAACAATTCAAATTTACTAAGACCTAGTCTGGCTATTGTATAACTTTGCATATAAAAATTATTTGAATGACCTTCTAATTAAAAAGCACAAATCATAAATCATGCACCTATAAAAATGGCAAGTGGAGCAGGCCTCAGCTAGTTTGAGTATTTTTCAGACTGGTTTTGAAGTCCTGGAGTGCATAGATGGCCGTTGACATGGTGTCATTACTCTGGTCCAAGGTGGTGACATGTTCATATAGTGAGCAGCATTCCCCCAAAGGCTCCCAGGACCTGTTCTCCAAACAGCAATCAGCATAAGGGTATCCTATGGACAATTGAATTTCATTGGTGCTGATTTCTGAACTTAAATAGTAAGTGGCATATAAGGCAAACAGTCAGTAATAGTATTTTTCCTGAGCCATCTAAACAAGAATGAGATTTGGAGCACAACTGGTAAGACTAAGAGGAAGGTAAGAAAGTGTGTTTTTAACTCAAAAGAAAGCTCTCCCTCCCCGCCCTTTTCTGAAAGTGATGCGCTTGGAAAGAGACAGGTCATAATGAGAAGAGAAAAGGCACCTGGCATTTGCATCGCACCCTCGACATGGAGCCCTGACTTGGAGCAGTGTAATTAGAGCTCTTTGTGTGTGGGGAACAAAGGCCTGTCATGATGAAGAAGAACCTCAAGCTAAGCAAAACCCCGACCAGTTAGTTATATCTTTCAGTTCCCTCTCCCCGCCTTCAAAAGAGGAAATAGAAGAAAACAGGTGTGGGTGGATTTTCCCAGTGTTGGGACAGAAGGATCCCTCTGTTAATGTTATTACAGCGAATAATTACATCATTTGGAGGCCGGAGAACAACTCAACATCCCTTGGGCACAAAGACTGTAGTAAAGGGAGATGAGGATGAAACACCAGGCAGCCCAGCCATCTCTGTTTCCCTTTGTCTTGCTAATTTCTTCAAGATAGGAGAATTGGATTGATTAATTTGCCTTGAGGTGTTGCTTTGTGTTTCTGCTTTTCCTTGACTCAGCAAAGCAGAGATACCATGCCAGTGACAGATGACAGCTTGAGTACGTTTGCAGTTCCTCTTCTTCAGCTCCTTGGATTTCAGGACAAGGAGGTACTGTCGTAATTCAGAAAGTATGCGATTTTAAAACAAAATTTAGTTTGATCGCTCCATTAATTTGAAAGAAAAGTGTTCTTCAGAATCCTGATATCTGTCCTCTGGAAGTGCTCACGGTCTCCCAAATGCCTCTTAATTCTTAGATTCCTCAGGGCAAAAGTCCCATATGAACAGAAAATATAGATAGATAGGTATTAATATCGGGGTTGAATATTTAGACTTCTCACTTTGTAATTTTACCAGAAAGAGCTTATTTTTAGGGGACTAAGGAAAAGTAGTTAGGTATCATCTAAAAGCACTCAAAATAAGCCAAGCATTTTGATTATAGTTTTTCATTATTTTCAATAACATCAGTGATTTGTTCACTGAGACTACACATTTATATTATGATCTAGATTCTGCCCACCTACCAATCAGTAGACAATTGGGCATATTCTAAGCAGGGGTCTGTGTTCCCAGTGCTTACACTGTCATTAATGCGAAAGATGACACAAACTTGGAGGGCTTGGGAAACATACATGCTATTTGTGGGCCTGTAACATATTAATGCTCAGTCTTTATTGGTTTTAAAATTCTATAGTCCTAAAAGGGGGAAGTATTACTAATTTCCATTCCACCATTCTCATATGGCTTGTAAAACATAAAGTATTTTGGAAGAAATGAAATGTAAAATCATAATAGAGGCTGTTAACTTGTATTAGTGACAGAACTTTGTCACTAAATTATTTATAGTAGTGACAGAATTTTTATATTTTGGTCCATACACCGCACCTGTCTTTACTGTTCATGAATAAATTTCTTTGATAATACCCCTAGGTGGCAGGGTAATATTATGATACTTGAGTTTAGTGTTCTAACCTTGAGAGAGAGAGAGAGAGAGGGAGAAAGAGAGAATCAGAAACATATTTTCAAATCTTTAATCTTGAATTTGGGCATCTTCAAAAATAGAAAGATAGTGTAGTAAATCAGTTGACAGCTGGCCCTTAATCAGTTACATCACCAGTATAGAATCATGTCATACTTTCGAGTGTTTAAAAAAGCTGTATTAATTAGAATAATTTATTCTTTTATATTGGGGAGGAAAAAGCGAGAGGAGAGGTCTCAGAGCTTGTTCCCCATTCCTCCTCCAGGTAGTCAAAAGTTCATTTATTAGATGAACTTCTTTCCAAAATAGTCCATATTGTTTAGTGAGACTGATTTTTTTTTTTTTTTTAAGACAAACTACAAAACCAAAGCATTAACTAAGGTGCAGGGCATAGGCCATACTTAAACTGCTTTTAATTTTGTTCAAATATAATTTTAGGATTTGTTTATCTGTTTATTTTTAAACATTTCTTTTGTTTGTTTGTTTTAAGATTTTATTCATTATTTTAAGAGAGAAGGACAGAAAGGTAGGAAGAAAGGGAGAGAAACATCAATGTATGGTTACTCTTCACTTGACTGGAGACCTGGCTGGAGGCCTGGCTTGCAACCAGGTTCTGTGCCCTGACTGGGAAATCAAACCAGTGACCTTTGAGTTTGCAGGCTGGCACCAATCCACTAAGCCACACAAACCAGGGTGAGTTTAAAGCATTTCTAAATAGAATTATAGTCAACAACAACAACAAAAAAAGTCATCAATATATTAACCTATTAAATTTAAATTTCTAATAAATGTTATATATCTATAAAAGATCTGTCAACCTTTAAAGCTTGAACTCCTTTCTCTCCATGACAATTAAAACTTTATAACTAAGATGTTTTATATGTGTATATAATATTTATTTTTATAAACTCATGGAGCTACTTCATGTTTCTGCTTCAATATATGCATTTTTGTGACTATCAGTGAACAAAAATATATTTAAATATATACATATCTGCAAAATGTCATAAAATGTATTTTATGTGCACCAACTGAGACACTATTTGACCTGGTCACATTTACTCATTTTGCAAGAAAATATTTCAGCACTGACTATTTTTTGACAATATGTGAAGTGTGAAAAGTCAGAGGTGGCCCTTTTCTCAGCTCTTTCTATCCAGGCACAGAGGCATATGAAGAGCTGTTGCTTTGAGAACCTTGAGAACTCACAGAGCTAGGTTGGAGAGAGACAAGCACCTACATGGGGAATCAGAAGGTTTATATAAAGCAGATAGTGCCTATGCTTAGGTATGAAGGATGAGTCAGAATTATCCTTGTAGGGTGGGAGGAAATGATTCTGCAAGTAGAGAACAATATGAAGGTGACATGGTTACTTTTACAGCAAATGGAAAGGTACTAAACACTTGATTCCCTCACCTGTCATCTGAGAACAAGGCTGCTAAACTCACAGGGTTATTATGAGGATTAAATGAGTAATAACAGACATCTAGTTGCTGCTGCTCACAATGTTGAGAGAGAGCTTGGGATACTGAACTCTCACCAACCTTTTGTCTCCACATTGTTGGGTCCATGGCAGCCTGCCTGGCCATCAGTGGGGTGACTGAAGTCTCTGTTCTAGCTGATAGAATGTGCTGCCCCTAGACCTGGCCTATAGCACCTCCACAGAAGATGCCCTATGCACCCTCTTCTGTCCACTGGCAAAAGAATTCAGTAAGCATGGACACCACATGTTTAAGATGAGGAGTCCCTGCCTCATGGTTTGGAGCAGTCAGATGCCAGTTAGGATCCCCTGTTTTGAACATTACTTAAGAGAGAAATAAACTGCTTTTGTTGTGCTTGAGCCATTATATATTTGGGGCTTGTTCCATCTGTTAACATTAATAATTCATTTAATACATTATATTAGTAATAACACTTCCCTATTAAAATAAATTAGAAATAATTGAGAAACTGTAACTAAGAAGAGGATAAAGTTAGGACATGAAAGTGGAGCCAAAAATGAGGGTGATTTGCAATATGCAAAATGTGAAACTACTTTCTCTCATTCACAGAGTAATTTTGACTCTCACCTAAAAGCATGGAAAGTCAAAAGGCACAGAACAAAAGACAAAGGAGAAATAAAAGCATTAATAGTACCAGTGAGTTGTTTTATCTACCATCCAGACGGAACCATTTATTCACTGCATTTATCTAGTATATAGTAGTGCAGGATCTGAGCCATTTAGCTGCTTCAAGTTTTCTTCTGTAAATGGGGGACCAATGATGGCAGTACCTCAACCCTAAGGCTGTTGTTGCATACAAAAGTCAAAGCAGTAAGTATGTACTGAGCCCAACTAACTCTATCAGGGACCTTTCATATTAAAGGCTGGGTAATTATATCATCAAAGCTACACAATGATAAGCCAAGAGACAAAAGAATAGAAGGAATATCAAAGGGCAAGGGCTATCCTTGAAGTAAGGAAGATTTACTTTTCAGCAAATGAAAAGGGACAGCAGTGTGACCAGCAGGCAATGGGTAGATTAAACTCCATTCTTCCTTAGAGTTTTTCAGGGTTTCAAACCCTCAGGATCAGGAAATGTGGCAATTAAGAAATTCATTCCTTGAATTCATAAATGATGAATGAAAATGGAATATTTTTCAGAGAAAGGAAGGGAGTCTCTGAGTCCTTTATTCAACTTTACCACTCAATATTCCAGGAAGTACATAGAACCTCTTACCTAGGCAAAATTCCTGAACCTACATGACTTTCTTTTTCTATCAGTTGAAAATACAACATTTATGTATCATGTCTATTGTACTATATTTTGCAAAAGTATAATTTAAAACTTATGTATACAAACGTATGAGGTATATATTGAAAATCATACTCGTTCCTTTGATGAAAAAGTTACATTTTATTACAATGCCAAGTCTTCCCAACCTAATTCATATATTTAATGACATCTTCATTGTACCCTGCTGATATGTTAACAACAAAACAAAAATCAGTCTAAAACTTATCCAGAAAATAAATATTAAAAAATAGAGATAAGAATTATAAAAGAAATTATAAATGAATCACTGACTAACTAGAAAATAAAATATATTTTAAAGTTAAATGATTAAAATATTATGTTATGGGCATAGAAGCTGATGGCAAGATTAGAAGAATAGAGTGGAGAATTTAAAAATAGATCCAAGGCCCTGGCTGGTAGCACAGTGGACAAGGCACCAGCCTGCGAACCCAAAGGTCGCAGGCTCGATTCCCCAGCCAGGGCACATAACAAGGTTGCAAACCAGGTCTCCAGTCAGATCTGTGTCTAGAGGCAGGTGAAAAGCAGCCATACATTGATGTCTCTCTCCCTCTCTGCCTCTCTCCCTTCCCCTCTTTCTAAAAATAATGAAATAAAATCTTAAAAATAAATAAATACATAAATAAATAAAAATAGATCCATTTTTTAATGCAAATCTAGTATTTGACAGATGGTCTTTCAACACTGGGGAAAATCTGAACTTTTAATAAATGATGCTCATTCAACAAACAAGTATTAAAAAAATAATTTAGAAAACTTTTTATTTCTTATGCAGAAAGAAGTTCCAAATAAAAACACACATATGTTGTATTTTATATTCTATATTAAAAAAAAAAAGGAACAAAAATTATATGTCAGACTCAATATTTGTTAAGTAATTTAAAAATACAAAACTCTGGAACTTATTTATAAAAATTGTGTATTTATTCTTACATGTTTAAACTTCAGTCACCTTCGAAGCAGTCTCCATTAGGTGCAATACACCTATAAAGACTCTTTCCCCACTGCTTAAAATAGTTTTTTAACTCATTGATTTTTATGCCTTTTAGTGCTTCTGCTATTTTTTGCTTCACCTTTTCCACGTCAGCAAGATGTTCCCTTTGAAGACTTTTTCACTCTGGGAAACAAACAAAAAAAGTTGCTTGGGCTAAGACTGGGTGAATAGGGAGGGTAGGGCGCAAGAGTGATGCCATTTTTAGTAAAATATTTCTGAACCCTCAGTGCAGCATGGGCAGGTATGTGTGTAAATCACCCATCATAAAATGAGCAAACACATCAAAAGAGTCTTCAGAAAAATTTCACTGAAGACAAACATAGCCTCTCACAACAATGCCAGCTGGTCCATTGATTCAGATGGGTTTTCAGAACACTCACCTTCAAGAGGAAGCCTGTACTACAGAAGCTTGCCCTCCAGAAGATAATTCTAGTTTTTGGGGGGTCCCCGTTGTATGCTGTTAAAGTAGGGGTAGTTTAATAAAAACCCAGAGATACAGCTCCTCCAACATATAAGTAAAGATGGGGAAAAGCATAATACCTATGTATGCTCAAAATAGTGTAACTAATGTTAAGAAGCAAGCAGAAGAAGAAAAAATGGAAACACCAACAAAAAAGGTTTACTGATTAGTTTCTAAATTATTTTTTTTATTAATTTCAGCAAGAAGAAGCCTACATAACCTTAATAACATTAACAATAACACTATCAATAACATTAATAGGAGATGAGGAAGGAACACCAAAAAATAATTCATAAAGAAGAAATAAGAATACAAATGTATAAGGCATTTGGGAGAGACATTCAGCCCTAGAAGTCATCAAGCACATGCCTATTGAAACGCACAGATATGTATTTTGCTTATTATGTTAGCAAAACTTTAAAAATGGTAAAAAACAAAATAATAATGTTAGGAATGCATTTATTCATTCAACCGTATTTATTCATTGCCAGTATGCACTGGGCCCTGCCATAAAGTGCTCAAGATACTAACACAGAGCAGAAAGAGTTTGCTCATCAGGTGCTGACTGAGCCAAATACCAAAAGCTGAGAATTGCTGTGAAGAGAGATGGGCTGTTTTATCATGAAGAGCACCACCCTAAAGTTTGAACTCCCTTACCCAGGGTTCCAGGTGGGTTTTTAAGGGTACAGGGGAAACATGTATGCTGAAGTGCTGGTGGGGAAAGTTTTAATCGGAGGTCTTTGGACTTGACTGCTTATGGTAAGGAGAATCTTCCTGAAACATGGGCCCTCTGATTTTGAAAAGGTTCTGGTGTTCATGCTCCAGTTTGTCGTGGTCATTGGTTCCATGGCAGGAGGAGCAAGAATTTGATTCAGGTAGCAGCTGGAAGTCAAAGTGCTCTTCTTTGCCCACAATTTGGCTGCGCAGTTTGTGGTTTTGGTCTGTTCTTTTTGTAAAGCAGCTCAGTATCTTGTTGAACAGAATATGGCCATTTTGAGCTGGTTCTGTGGTTACAATACCCAGATAAAAATGTGTTATCTATTGGAAATGAGAACATGTGTATTCCTAATGGGGACACACATGTGGATAGTTTTCTGGAACTTAACTACAGAGATACCAAATGTGGTAACTCTTTGGGAAATGTATTCTAACAAAATATACTCAAGCATTTAATTGTGACATTGGTTAAAATATAAAGAAAAAAGAAGAAAAATATAAATATAAAGAATTTGTAACCATAAAAAATATGCATAGATAAATGTTTTGCTAACTAAAGTTAATTATGATGTAACATCCTTACAATGCAACTATATGTAGCCATTAAAACGAAGTCAACATTTAGGTTTTTTTTTTTAAACCATTGAAAAATATATGTGTTACATTTAACAATAGATGAACTGTATGATAGAAAGGAACATGGATAACATGACCCTCTTTGTGGTTGTCAGTGTGGATAAATTATTAGTTGACACCCACCAAACACTGATAGGAGATACTGCTGAACTGAACCTGGTCATGAGCAGTAAAGAAGAATTTTATGAATAGGAAAAACGTACTTTCATTTAGAAGACATGAAATAAGAGTAAGAGTAAGAATAAGTAAAATTTTATTTTCAGTAGCTTAGCTTTGTCACTGTAAGCCAGCTACCATCAGATGGCTATGTGTAACACAGGTGTCTGATGGGGTGGCTGAGGGAACCTGGGGCTTGCAGGTGGACCTGAATCACCTCTGTGGACTCTGTTGTCCTGACCTTCTTGAGGGACATGACAGTCTCTTCTGATTCCAATGCTTTTATTTGAATCTTCTGAATGTAAGTTTTCTAATGCGGGAGGAAGATGCCACAAACTCTAGAAAGCAGAGCGCAATCATATTACTCTTATGTAGAAGTTTTGAGGTAAAAGAGAATATGAGTCTCCATCAGGGAGAATCTTCAATTCTCCATAATCAACTATAAAATATTTTACAGAATCCGAGACAGGTACAATGTGGTATGATCTGAGAATTCCATTCTGGGAGTTAAGGGCAAATCCGAGAAAATAACACACCATAGAAGAAGGGTTTCTCTATGGATTTTCTTCACGGATCCTAATCTCACTTGTCTGGATCTGAACATCCACCACTTTTCAATCAAAAAATATTTTAGCGAAAAAGTAAGAAACTGCCCCTTTTATTACTGATTAGTATCAGAAAGTAAATTTAGGTTGCTGATAAACTTAAAACATAAGTACACAGAATCATAACATAAAAATGCCCAAGAAAAGATGGTATGGCACTTACAAACAACATCAGGATGTTGGGAAAAGTGACATATCATCTCACCTGCTTCACAGTTACTTTCAGATTAGAGTCCTGCTATAAATTGGTACTCTTTTTATTACAGCACTTCTATAGATCATAAAATTTTACAGTTATATTAAAGTTCATTTAAACAACCTAGTAGTCTTTAGAAAATAAAAATTGGCCACATGCAATATATGCCTCAGAGATCCTAATCTTTATTCCTAGAAGAACTGTTTGAAAATTAGCAAGAAGCATTGCTGCCAGAAGAGGCAGTTCTCAGAGCTATAGACCCTCATTGGACATCGCCATGGTCTTGAAAGGAACTCCAACCTCTAGGGTACAGAATAATCAACACTGGGGTTAACTGTATGTTTCCTTCCTTCATATGGCTTTGGTCACAGCTATTTTTAACTATTTTATTACTTTTTTAAATTACAGTTTGCATTCATTATTAATTTGTATTAGCTTTAGGTGTACAGCATGGCACCTAGGCAATTCTATACTTTACAAAGTGTTCCCCATGATATTTCCAGTACCTGCCATAGTAGATATTTGTCTGGGAGCAAGTCACTTCACCTCTCTGATTTTCCATTTCTTGTCCATAAAATAATAGCAATAGTAGTCATAACAAATTATAATTAGTATTACTATTATAATCATACCACTGTTTACCTTATGGGGCTGTGGTGAGGGAGAGAGGGGATAGTAATAGATAAAGTTACATAAATGATAGCATTGTAGGCGAAAGCAAGAGGTTATTTAAAGTGTCAAATTCACTAAAAAGATAATTAGAAAGAGGCCTTATTTTTTGACCACCTCTCTCAAAAACTTAACAACAGTCAAGATTCTGGTCAAATCATAATGACCTTCCTGAGAGCAGTTTGCTAGATTTGTAAGCATAAGGCCAGAGGAATAAAGAGCTATGGAGCATCACTGATTAGAGGGGCAAAGTGATAGAAAGTCACAGGTTTGCTATGTTTTATATTTTATGTCTTCTTTTTAAAAATATTTTATTGATTTTCCATTACAGTTGTACCAATTTTTCTTCTTTGCCCCACCCAGCACCCCCTATTCCTTTCAGGCATTAACCTCCACCTTTGTTCATGTCCATGGGTCATGCATACGGGTTCTTTGGCTACTCCACTTTCCTATACTGTACTTCACATTTTTGTGGCTACTATGAAACTGCCTATTTATACTTCTTAATTCCCCTCACCTCTCCATACATTTCCCCACTGGCCCCTCCCATCTGGCAACCATCAAAACACTTTCCATACCCGTAGTTCTGTCTCTGTTCTTGTTTGCTTAGCTTATTTTTATTGATTCAATTGTTGATAGGTATATATTTATTGCCATATTATTATTCATAGTTTTTATCTTTTTCTTAAATAAGTCCTTTTAACATTTCATATAATAATGGTTTGGTGATGATGAACTCCTTTAGTTTTTTTCTTGTCTGGGAATTTTCTTTATGATTTCTTTAATGTGCTTCTCCCCTTTGATTTTACATTAAAATTATACCCCTTCATGATGTCTTAAACCTTATCAAACATTTGGGGATGGGGACAGAAATCAAAGAATCAAACCAGTTGAGTTTGTGAAATATTTTTTGCAAAACAGAATTCTGGAAGGCACCAGACTGCCAATTATGGTTTTTCATTTGTCTTTAAAATGCTTATTATATAGGTACTTCTCCTAAGTGTTTTGATCATATGTGACTATTACTAACAAAGCAGTTAATACCAACTGATCATTGCTAAACAGTAACAAACTCTTCACAAAACTTTGTGAGATTGAGATTATAATCTACAGAAGTCACAAAAGAGCCAGTATTAGAGTCCAACCTAAATCTCAGATATTCCTTCAGGTCTAGCCTGGACTACAAAGTGGTCATTTATAATAAAATGCTATTTCCATTAAATTGCTATTGAGCTAGCTTTTCCATATTTATGTCTTCAGATAAATGTTCTGAGTATTTTAAGTTCAACCCAGTCACTGTTGATGATTTTCCTTTAAATTTTCATAAATTTTGTTACTATCTTATAGAACAAGAATTTTGTAGATGTAAGCAAAATAATTGTCATAGAATTATTATTCAATGGATAACACTTTAAAAATATTTAAAATAGCTTTAAAAGTTTATAAAGCCACATTATCTATGAGACTATGATAAACATTTTAATCTAAGAAAAATCATGTTTGAGATGCTAATTCCCCCATGATAAGTAGTCATTGCAACATTTTTTTTCTGTAAAGGCACAAATATTAGGAAGTTTTGATAATTCTACAGCTCTGTTAAGCATATTGGTTGCTTGAAAATATTTGGGCGCGAACAAACTGTCAAATGTGAACCCTCAGGTGAGAACTTTTAGTAGTGGTCTGTTTCCTGGGATTATATAAGAAAAAGGAGGACATACTGTTTTAATATTTTGCTATATTGCACAGTTTGGGTGTGACTTTGTGTCAATCTAGCCTCACACATCTTCCTTCCAGGGGTCGTGTCACTGGGGTGTGTTGACAGCTTCCCTCCCCAGTGTTTCAGAGGACAGTCCCTTGGTGTAGTTCAGGAAGTTGAGTAACTAGACCATGAAAACAGTGTTGGGGACATATGACAGAGGATGTAATTTACTCTTCTTAACACTTCAGCTTACCCAACAATGTGTGAATGAGTAGGAATTTCACACCCTCTTTTGAGAGAAAAAATAAAACAGAAGACTTCCAAAGGCACAGTTCTCCGCTGGGAGGATAATGTGCCCTGACAGACCCAGGAGAGACCTGGGCTAAAGGCTGACTTTCCTTTTACCATGACCTTGAAATGCTGAAGGAAACCTGGAGAGAAAAGCAATTTCATCTTTGAAATTACGCACCACTGTTCTCATTCATCTTGATAAGCACTTTTAAGGAATCAGGAAAAAAAAAAAAAAGAGGTGGGGATATTACCTCTGTAAGGGTTATGGAGACCTTCCTTCTATACAGTCAGTTTAGAGTAAATTTAGATGTTCAAAGGTGTATTTGATTTCTATTGTGAGGCTAAATTGGCTACTTCTAGAAGATAATAAAAGGGGGAAAAAGACACACAAAAATATGGATAAAATGTTGTCAAAAGTATATGTATTTTAATTTTAAAATAAATTTTAAATGAATAGTTCCAAAATGAACTATTCTCTGAAATGAGCTGCCAATCATTAATGCTCATTGATTCAACAGGTATAATGATTAATGTTTTGTAAATGTTTACTTGATTCTCTAGAAACACTAAGCTAGTTATGAAAATGTCACCAAATTCTAGAAATAATTGGTTACATAAAGGGAATTTATAACATTAAAACATTATAAACAGATTTCTCATCAAAAATACATAAATAAAATAATTGAACATTTAAAAATATTCTAATTGTGATGCTACTTAAACATGAAGCTAGTCAGCTATTTTGTTCTTATTGTTCAATTGTTCAATTGTGTGCATTTAGTGTGCGTTTGTGTGGCCTCTGCATTATGAATAACTTATCAGCTCACCAGTGTAATTATCAAGTTTTTGAGCTCATATGACTTAGGTATCTCTCAAACATGCACAACACAACGCAATCCTTAAACAAAATCTGCTTTTCAACCCTAGTCTGGAATGTTTCTATTGTGTCAGGAATAGTCAATCTCTCTTTGGAATCCAACACTTGATAATACCCTTCACCTTTTACCATGAGTGCTTACTGAGAAAAAGGGAGACCTATGGTTTTAAACTCAAGAGGAGGCTACACCAGGGCAGAAATTCAGAACTAAGGCAACAGGCTTCAGTTGGGAAGGTTAAGAGGAGTGCTTCTGTAGCTTATGCAAGGGCAGGTCCTGTCATAATTAGCTGTAAGTGGAAGCTTCTGGCAGGTAACAGGTGAGAAAAGAAAGCAACTCCAAAACCCATCTCTTTCCTTGACTAAAAATTCCCTTGGAGAACATTGGAAGGAACTGTATCAACCTGTCGGCATTAACAGTAAATCCAGAGTAACGACTCCCCAGCATCAGCACCTAATGGATTCTGCACCACCACCTGCAACCTCCAAGGGATGGAGAACAATGTCTGAGACCACTGTTTGTGAGTGGTGGTGATAGAGAACAGAACACCTGATAGCTACTAGAATCTGGCTCCTTGGGTTCATTTGTCTCCCAGTGCTTTCTGCCTGAAGTCTGGCACACCCTGGGCTCAGTGACAGTCCTTCTCTTGCCATGCCCATGTCAGTGGCTAGTTTGCACACATCAGCTTGCTGTCTTTACTCTGAAAGTTTCTCGTGCTGAGCAAGAGGGAGGGCAGTCATGTCAGCAACAGGCTGGGTGAGAATTCAGTGTCTGGGAACACATTTACCTTGGCTCCATTCGGATGGGTCCCTGAAACCCCTGTATCCAGAGGGCATCCTGAGAGCATGAAAAGCACATGGATAGCTTCATCCTTTCTCCACCAGACCTAAGCTTTGGAATTTGGGGCAAATAATGTAATCTCTTCTCTCTACTTCCTTCTGTAAATGGGGATGAATGTAATACATGCCACACAATGGCCTATGTGTGTGAAATGCTTGAGGCCACGTATGATGTGAGTTCATACTCAGATCATTGTGGGTTTTTTTTCATAGAGATGTGAGACCCCAGGGGAAATTCCTTGGGAGAGAAAATTCTGCCTGCTTTCCTCATCTTCTGATGCACAAGTCTTTTAGTCATGAGGGCCATAGCAGCACTGAAGGAAGAGGTGATCTGAAGAATGACAACAGTGGTGTGGTGAACTCAGGCACATGATTGACATCCTCCTGGCTCTCATGCAGATTTTAAGACCATCATTCTCAGACTTCCCCATTCTATCCTCCCTTTCTCCTTCATCTGATAATATTATATGGTGTGGAAGTGTGTGTGTGTGTGCCCTCAATCTAGAGGTTATGAACTCTCTGCTCAAAAGCATTTAAATAAATGTGATGAGTTTTTTTAGTCACCCTTTCTGGTCGGCTTAAGGGATTTTGGATTTGAAGTGAGAAAGGGAACACTTGCTGAAACACATCTAAGGGAAGCGCTATCCTTCAGAAACACGATCAGGTGGAATTAAGCGCTAACTTGCAGGAGGATGTATTTGATGAAATAAGCACTCATGCAGCTTTAACCACTTCCCAGCTCACTCTGGGAATTCCCCAAGTCGCTTTGTCAGGGATTAGTTTTGGCACCTCCAAATTTACAAGCAAATCTCCCTACAGGAGAAAAGTATGAATGTTATTTATTGTTGGGGAAGAATATATTTCCTCTTTGAAAGTAATTATCCTTTTCAAAGGTAAGGGGCCGCCCTCTCCTTAAAATCACTGAAAACCCTTTCCAAGATCTCCAGATTTGCATGGTTTATTAGACGGCAGACATCCAATGATGACTAACTCAATTCTCAGTTAAGAGTCTCAAATGTGAAGAGTGCATTCTTTCACTCGTAGAAGCCCAAAGCTGATGAGATAAGCTCTTCACTAATACAATGAAGCTATAATCTACAGATTGAGTTTGAAAGACTTGGTAAAGAAGCTGAGTTCTTGATATTGGGTATTAATTAAATATTTTTAGAGCATACCCAAAAGTATATCTTCAGTAATATCTAAAAATTAAGTCCCCCACTTAAATTACTCAGGCAGTAATTTATCATGATGAATAATTATGATAGAATGGGATGGAGTACTTGATTTCATATGAAACTGAGTGAATGTGCAAAATGCATGATGCTTTATTAGTAATGATTTGATCTTGTGAGGTATAATTCTCGCACCAACACATGGACCATCATTCAAAGGGGAATATAATTCTTGCAATAGCACAGAAGTGACTGTGGGGGAGGGGTGTGTACCAGTGGAAGGGAAGAGATTTGCCTGTGCAAAATAGGCTTTGGTGGTATATGGTGGAAATAGTAGGTACAAGCACATGGGATTAGAGCACCATGCTGAGTGCCTTTGATGGCCTGCTGGGAGATAAGGAACAACTGAGGGACAATCATTGTGTGAAGACCACCAGAATCATTGGTTACATACAAAGAATTATCTCTTGGAGGAGATGTACATAAAATGCTAAAGACAAAGTCCAAGATTTAAGAGTTTGGCTGAATCTTAAAAAAAAAAATTATGTTTACACACCCAAGCACATTTGTTCTGTTCTGCCAAGGCTAGAGTTCCAGTTGAAAAACTCTGGGACCCTGACTATCTTAGTGAACACAGGCTGCCATAACAAAATATCACAGGGTGAGTGGCTCAAGGTACACACAGTTGTTTCTCATAGTTCTGGAGGCTGGGAATTCCAGATAGAGGTGCTTATTTTGTTCCTGGTGAGAATGCTCTTCTTGACCACCTTCCCACTGTGACATCTCATGGCCTTTCCTTGGTGTGTGCACATGGAGAGAAAGAGAAAGCTAGTCCGGTCTCTCCCACTTGTTACTAGGACACTAATCCCATCACAGGGATTCCACCAACATTACTTCACATGGAACTAATCAGCTTTCAAAGGCCCCATCTCCCAATACTATCATATTGAAGGCTAAAGCTTCATTTGGGGGGAAGGATGGGAAACACAGTTAGTTCACAACAGTGACCCACAGACCAAATGCATTTTTGAAGATGGTCCCAAATATTTTCACTCCTTAGATGCCTCTGAACCTTCAGAATCTGCAGGATTGTTTCATCTTTCTTGAGTTTGAGATTGCATTCCTCTGCTGAGAGACAATACCAAAGCCTCTTCCCCTCAAGGCACTTGCTCCCTCAGGCTCGGTTGTCACTGTCCATCCTGCCCATTGTGTTTACCAAGGTTAAGTTGCAGCATAAGCCACTTTGAGTTCAGAGCCAGAACCCAAGAACTGAAGAGGTGATCAGTTCCCAGGAGTGACACCCTTCCAAAACCATGACAATTACACATGATAATAATTTTCTTCCTTTCCTTAGGAGACCTATAGCCATTTTCCTGAAATGTATTGAAGAGGTATTATGGGTTGAATTGTGTCCCACAAAAGTAGGTGTTGAAACCCTGACTCCTGGCACCTGTTAACTTGACCTTATTTAGAAACAGGGTCTTTGCAGATATATTAACATAAAGTCAATAGGGTGGTGCATACTTACTACTAAAATATATCATCGAAGCCTAGGCAAAGCAATAGCACAGTCCATATGCAGCTGAGATGCCAGGATTTCTGTGGCAGACCATGGAGGGCAGAATTAAAAGGCTTAGAAGGTAAGCATACTGGAACGGACAGACTATGTACAGCCAGCTGACTCACCACTTTTCTCAAGATGGCTCAGAGGATTCAATCTTTTTCAAGGCTAAGGGGAATTTTCTGGAGAGAAAGAATATGTATCGCTAAAATGTTCAGTAGTGCCTCTCATCTTTTGGCCTGGGCTAATGACAGGAGGGGATGATTATAAGGCTTCTCTCACTGATAGTGAAGAGGATGATAAGACCTTGAAACAACAGAGGCCAAACATTTGTGCCAAGAGATGGCACTTTTCTTAATGACTAGCAGCTGAAGTGGCATCCTAGAGTGCCTGAGCCATATTGTATTATTGACATGGTTCATAGAACATATCAGCTGCAGATAGGTTGCTAGCAAAGGCAATAATCAGTTTATAAAGCAGAACTTGTCAAGGGAAGGTAATTGGGTGACTGAGAATATCCATCTCAAAAAAAAAAAAAAAAAAAAATTCCTAATCTCTAGCTCAGTTTTCAAACCTGGAACCAATTGTGGATCCAGGACTATAGAGGTAATCGGATACCAGAATTGAAGACTTTCCAACAACATGACAATTACACATGATAATAATTCTTCCTGTCTTTCCTAAAGGGATCTTTAGCCATTTTCCTGGGTAGCTGTATCTTGGGGAAAGAGAAACACCCAGCTGTTTTGACGATGGTTGAAAACACTGTGTAGAAAAACTTCGATATTCATTCAAACCCAAAGTGTCTTCATGCTTTTTCTATATTCGAGTGGGTGCATAAACTATTAGTTAACAAGCAAACCAGCATCCAAATTACAATGAATCTAATGGGTTAATATACACACTTGGTGCTCAATTCCATAGTGACCAAATATATAGTCAGATTGATGAACCTGACAGTTAGTGTAACCCTCAATACAGGTCCTTGGTTTGTGGGGTAGAAACTATCACAGTAAAGCCACTCCTCATCATCCCTAATCAAGATAGGAAATTACAAATAATACTGCATCTCAGAAGCCATGATGAAAATCAGAGCAATGTTAAGGACCAGAAAGATACAAAGGTGGTAGATCCTTCATATACATATTTAATAGACCAGTCTGATCTATTAAAAAAATGTATGGACCATAAGAATGACACAGACTACCACAAGTTCAACCAGGCAGTTAAGACAATGGCAGTCATTATATTAGATAGATATACCATATATGCTACAGCAGATAGCTGTTTTGGGGCAGTGGTTGGACAAGCATGTATGTTATCTTCTAGTTCATTCAGAAAACAAGATGAGGCACACTTTGTTTTCACATGTAGCCAAGTGCTACATGCATTTACATTTTCCCCCAGTTCTATATTAACTACACCATCCTTTGTGATAATATAGTCCAGAGATTCTTGATTGCCCTGACATGGATAACATTACATTGATTAGGTGAGTAAAAGATAGCTATCATGTATAAAGCCTTGGTAAACTATGCAGTTCCCAAGTTTTGTAAGAAAAGAAATCCAAAGATTTAGAGACCTGCTACATCCATAAATATTTTATAGATGAAAAATTTTAGACTGATTTTTGGAAATATGTTAAAACAAATTTTTGCATCATGCATTTCCTCCCATGAAGGAAGACGCACAATACCTAGTAGGCCTATTCAGTTTTTGTAAGGAGCATATTCCATCCCTTAGAAAACTTGTTAGTCCATAAACTAATGACTCAAAAGGGCAATAGCAGTGAATTTGCTTAGGACAAGAAAGAGCTCTGCAACGAGTCTAGATTGTGGTGCAAAAAGTTCTTCTACTGAGGCCACAGATCTGTCAGAGTCTATGTAGTTGGAAATATCAGTGATAAGAAAATATGCTTTGTGGAATAGGTAGCATGTCTGAATCTAAAAAGTACAATGTCAGAGGACCCAGAGGTCTGAAGCCAGGCCATGCCATTTGCAACAGAAAATTATATGCTTTTTCCATTGTGTAAATGTACCAAAGTCTTGTGCAGAGGGGAGGGTGGAGGGTGGAGAAGGAGCGGGAGAAGGAGGCAACGAAGGGGAGCAGTTTAGTCAAGGAACCAGCATGGATGATCCATGAACATGGATAACAAGTGAGATTGACTTTGGAGGAATGAAAGGGTGGGGAAGGGGTGAGCAGGGAGGGGCAGGAAATGGGATGTATGTAATACAACAATAAAATAAAAAATTTTAAATAATAATTTTTTTTTAAATTATATGCCTTTTCCAAAATAATTGGTGTTTTATTAGACCCTGGAAGAGATGGGATGCCTGGCTTTGTGAAATTGAGTGACCATATGCTTAGATCTGCTAGTATCAGCTGACTCCTGTCAGATTCATTGAGGGCCCAGGTCAGGCAGGCTCAGTAAAAAGTTATCCAATGGAAGTAGTAAAAATATGGGATTGAACATGCCCAAGATCAAAGGACATGAGCAAGTTACCTAGACTATGAGGTCACTCAACTCTGCTGTACTAGTGTCCCCCACTTTTTTAAAAGATTTTATTTATTATTTTTAGAGAGAGGGGAAGGGAGAGAGGCAGAGAGGGAGAGAAACATCAATGTATGGTTGCCTTTCACTTGCCTCCAAGTGCAGACCTGGCTGGAGACCTGGCTTACAACCTGGTTACGTGCCCTGGCTGGGAATTGAACCAGAAACCTTTGGGTTTGCAGGCCAGGGCATTATCCACTGTGCCACCAGCCAGGGCCTAGTGCTTCTTCCTTAGCACACATCTATGGCTCTGTAGGAGACCATATGTTCAGCTCGAGAAGGAAAGAAAAACTTGTATTTAATTTATGGATGTATTCATAAGTCTATTTCAAAAATAGATAGCTGTTGCACTCCATTCTCATTCAGGTGTAAAAGGGGAATATGATCTCAATAGAAATAACTTCAGCAGTAAATGCTGAGTGGTCTCCTACTGTAGAAAGAAGAGAGACCCAAGGAAATGTATATAGATAGAGTCATAGGCTGTGGTCAACAGACTAGCTAGCTGGAAAAGAGGAAAACCTAGAAAGAGAAAGGTTGGAAGATGAGGTAAGAACTTCTGTAGAAGAAGCACAGTGTTGAATGCATGAAAGCAGGCATAAAATTTGAAGATCTATGCATCACACATGAATTTCCATCAGAAAGCATTTCCTGTGAAGGATGTGTGTTTTAAAAAGTAGAGATTTTGACCCAGCGAGCTGGCAACAGTGTCCTTCTGTCTTCTTCACCAGTCCCCATGCTAACACAATGAACACATGAGCAACGTGCTATGATGGCACAAATGGAGCTTATACGAGTGCCAAGAGCATAAAATCCATGGTCCAAGGCTGACCTTGCTACTGTTTCCTCCGATGTAATGTTTAAGCCCCAGAAACCAGCACTGAGTCCCTGATAAAACAACATTCCAGAGACCAAATGGCTACAAGTTATTTAAATTGGGTCCTGTCCAAGTTGATGAGCCAGCAGTTCATTCTCATAGGAGTGGACAATATCCTGGATGTGGGTTTGCCTTTGCTGCTGCAAACCCTCAGCCAGCACCTCTACCCCGGGTTTTATAGAGGGCTTGTCCCACTGACCTGAATCTCATTAACATATTACTAAATTAGGGTGATCATTTCAGCTGAGGAGTTACAGGTGTGGGCCCAAGACTAAAGGGTCCACATAAACATGTTACATATCACATCATGCAGAGGTCATTGTTAATCAAAGAGAGCTGCTTGGTGGGAACACAGTGTGAGGATGGAAGGCCACCCTCCAGAGCATTTCAATTTGAACTTTAGCCAGTGTTGCGTCACCAATAGGGAGAATCCATGGGTCTGGCCATTACAGGTGTGAACCTTCTAACCTCCAATTACAATGACCCATCTCCACAGCTCTTAGAGGTTCTTGGTTCCAAGAGAGAAGACTTTTGCCAAAGGATCAAGTAGGATTTCCAATGAAATTTAAGCATCCTGGGCACTTTGGACATGTGTTCAAGTAGCAGAAGATATGTAAAAGTGTTACCATGTGAACAGGGGTAACTTACCCTGATTGGCAGAAGAGAGGTCCTGCTTCACAAGGAGGGAAGGGAGAAATAGTATGGAAATCAGGGTTTCTGCTTAAGTGCTGCTGGTTACACACTTGCCCAGTTTTGACTCTAAGTGGAGAGGTATAGCAATGCTGACCTGAGAAGGGCATGGTGACCTCCTCTGGAGATGAGGATCTATGACATATCACCAACTAAACCACCAAGGCCAGAAAAAGTGGATACTGAGAGTGAATAGATCTAGATGGACAGTGAAGAAGGAAGTGGATGATTGTCAATTTCAACTCTAGGTACAGCAACTGTAGTAGGGTCTCTAGTGGGTGTACTAACTTTTCTCTCTTAAGTGTTCCTTCAGTTATAGGGAGGCTCATCAGAGTCCTGAAGGTTCTGAACATCTCTAGAGAAATAGATCTGGGCAGTGCAAGGGGTGGACTATGGTCTACCTGGAGGTGCATTGACTTCCCAAGTACCCAGGGAAGAGCCTGCTGCCTCTGCTGAGAGGTATTCCCTTCCTGGGGCAGCCTCATTCTATGTCCCAGCCATGCAGGATTCAGTCCCCAAACTCGTCTCTAATGAGAAACACATTCTGCATCACAGGATAACTCCTTCTTCTACCCAACCATTTCTTCCTTCTTCTCATTGGTATCGACCTTCACAAACATCTTCTTCCCCAAGGTGCATCTCCATGTCTGCCTCCAGACAACCTGTACCTTTTGTTTATGGGTCTGTTTTTGTTATGCCTCAGGACTCAATGTGGAGTTCTCCTAGAAAGTTTCTTTGCACTTCTACCTCCACCAGCAGGCTAAAGGGCTGTGAATCTTAAGAAAGAAGGGCTCCTGGTGGCTACCTGGGCTCAAATTTTTTTTTTTTTTTTAATTTTATTATTGTTGTATTACATCCATCCCCTTTTTGCTCCCCTCTGTCCCGCCACCCACCCACCCATTCCCCCCAAAGTCAATCATGGGCTCAAATTTTAAAAAACGAAGCCTAGTAGCCATTTTAAAATAGGGCCTCTCATTCAAACTGAAGTTCAGAGAAAAACCTGAACAAAATTACCTTGCCTCCTGCTCTGAACTGCCTGTCTGCACTATGTTCCTGCCATCTGCGCCAGTCCTTATAAAGGAGTTTGTGGAGTCTTATTTCAACCAATAGACTGAGGCTCTCCCCATGCAGTCAGGGCTGTTCAGGTATATTCCCATCAGCTTCTCCAATGACCAATCAGAGTAGCTCCATTCTGACCAGTCAGAACAATGCCACTTGGGCCAATCAAAATATTAGGGTTTGGAGTCCTCATTTACTAATGAGGGACCAGGGTTTTGGACCTCTGTCTATACGAGTCAGCTCCTTTCTGGCTCTGAGAGTACACTTTCCCATTCCACCAAAGTCTGAACACTGTGTTTCCCTGGCTGGAGCTAAAACACCAAAGATGAAACACCAAAAAAGCCTCATCAAAGCAGAGCAGACCTTTCACAATTGAGCTGTCTGCATTGGATAAAGTTTCCTTCTTCATCACACCCCCAACTGGGGATTCCTGTTGGTGTTGAATTGACACGAACAATCTTCTGTTGACAGGGATCAGTGCTCCTCCAGGTCTCTGTCTTTTTGCCCCCATCCCTCAGCCACCAAACTTGATTGAGATTCCTCTATTTTCATGCATTGCCCTTTTCAATGCTTGAGCAAGAGAACAGTTCTTATTGCCCTGACTCCTAGCCTAAAGCCCAACTGCTGAGTCAATGTTTGTAGATAAAGTAGAATTTGCCTAATCCCTTATGAAATTCACACAAAATTCTTCAAAATACAAAGCAGTGTGTATACTCATAAAATAGCGCCCGTACCAGTGCACTATTGGCATGCTCACAGTTGACGCTTCTAGAGTGCTGAGCAGACATGACCAGGGTGTACAATGATCTCCTCCATGGCAGAGCAGAGCTATGCAGCAGGGGTAACAATTAACCCTCATTTCAAGGGTGAGGAGGTGAAGACACAGAGAAGGGGAGAAACTCCCTGGACATCACACTGGACTACAGAGCAGGGATTGGACGCTGGGCTGCCTGGCTGCTGGGCATCTTCTCTCCCACTGCTGATCACTATTAAAGTGGGTGATAGTGTTTAGCATCCTCCAGTAGCAGCTGTCCCCAAGCATTCACAGATCTCAGGTTCAGGGGAAGTGCTTTTTGATGATGCAGAGCTCACACCTGTGGTTCCCTTTATATACTCTTACAGAAATGGAGAGCAAATAATTATAAAGTTCAGTTTCATCTGGAAACTGCTGACAATATTACTAATCTCACAGAGGTTTTCTGAGGATTTAAGGCAAACCATTGCGTATATTAAACTTAGGCCAGTTGTCCATATCCAATGATAATAATTTTAAAATAATACAGTTAGTTATCTAGATGGGCAACACTAAAACCAAGCACTTTTGAATCCTTCGCAAAACAATGGAATGGGGGAACTGAAGCCTTCCTTCAAACTCATTATCTACACTCACATGGTCTTTGTAAATTAAAAAGATGTATTTAATTACAATCTATTTTATTTCACTCTATTCTGTCACAGTGGTCTCTGTATAAAAATTCCCTTTTAGATTCCCTCTAGCATTCACAGAGCTTGAGCCACTTTACCATGTAACTCTAGTAGGTGTGGGAATTCTAAGTGGCCAGGATTGTCCAGACACCTGGAGCAGAACCATTTCCCCCCTGCAGGTGGTCAGCCTTGGACACACTTACTGGGTTCTGGTCCTGCTGCTGAAACCCAATTCTAGATGCCACTGTTTTTAGTGAGGGGGGTTGAGGAGAGAGGGGTGAGAGAAGTCCCAGCTTCCTGACCAGTAAGCAATCTCCCTGTTCTTTCCTAAGCACTTAGTCACTGAGGCAAAAAGAATGGGGTGCAAGATGAGGACAGTGGTCAGAGATAAATACCCAGCAACCACATAACGTGAGTGTGACATCAGCTTTAAAGCCTTTTCCCTAAGATACTGACTTATATAAATAATATAATTAAATATGTCCAGAGAGGGAAGCCATCTGGCTATAAATCCCTTTGTTCCTGTTTTCTGGAACATGCGTTGTCCAGCAAAGTTATGCTCTGTGAAAGTGTTCAGGGTGTCTGAAATGCCACCAGTGTTCCTAGTGTTGGTGTCCTCAGATAAAAATTTAGCTCTGATAGGAAAGGGATCCAATTAATGGATTGTGGCTGCTTTGATGGAAAACCATTGCCATAAATATGATTTATGAAGAAGAGAAACAAACTATCCTCTATACCCCAAAGCAGAAATCCATGTTTACCTTCCGACAAAAAAACACAGTCTCATATTAACAGACAGCAGAACATTCTTTTGAGAGTCCACCCTGTGCCTGTGAGGGGAAGAGGCCCCCAACCATCCCGTCCTAGAATTTAATAAGAACAAAAATATCTTTAAGTGTATCTGTTTATCATCCCCATGCTCAGACGAGTTGATTTCAGATTTAAAGTTTAGACAGCACATTTTTCACAGGAACTTGATCCTTTCTGATTTTATTGCAAACCAGGGAGCTGAGGCTACAAAAGGCTTCTTTCACGGACAGGAAGAGTTTTCACCTGGAAAAATAAACTGACAAAGACAACATTTACATATTGTTGATGATATAGTGCCCTTGGGGGAAACCTTATACGGCTTTTTAGTTAATGGTGCGTTTGAAAAGATGGAAATGCCGAGGAGATGTATCGTAATACATAATTTGTCTGTTTCCTGTCCCAGTTTCTGTGAATTTCCCACAGTGCTGTGTCCTGGGGACCACCTCACTGTCTCCATTGAGGGGAATCAACATCTGCTTTAAACAAGAGCCATTGCTCAGAGGGTCGATCTTAAGACACTCAACCTCATTCCCTGCTTCATACTTGAACAAAATGTATCTGGTGATTTGTGTTGTTGAATAAAGCCATACAAGTAAATTTTCTTGCCTACCTTGTGCAAAATTATTGTGAAAAGGAAGCAAACACAGTACCTGCTCTCCATTTACAGACAGATCATCTTGAGCCAACAATAAGAAAGGAAAATCAATGCATGGCTATCCTACAAGGGATTAAATCTTGGGTAATCACTCTTGTTTTTATTTATTATTATTATTATTATTATTTATTTGTATTTTATTTTTTTGCAAACCCTATAAGTTTTGTGTAAAATTAACTACTCACACCTACCAGAATAAGGGATGGAGCTGGGGATCAGAAATGGACCCAGAGTTCAGTAGGTATGGGTAGAGGCACTTGTCATTCATATTACAGGTAAATGAAAGAGGAGACCATCTGTCTTCCTGAGCATCCCAAGGATCTCACAGTAGAAAAAGGCTGTTACTGTGCAGTAGCAATGCCATGATGTCCCTTGAGCCTGACTTTTCTCAGAAGGTTCTGCAAGATTTCACAGCCATCCTAAAGAATGGGGGCATGGAGCTGACTCAAAAGGCAAGGAGGAATTCCTGTGGCTCTCTGAGCTCCCTCAGCCAGTGCCCCAGCAGAGAAAGCAAGGCCGGCTTTTAGTGGTAAAGCCATGAGGAACATCCTTCAATTATACAGCACTTGTAATAATTCCAGGCCCCATTAACACTAAATAACATGTGTCTCCTCCAAATGGGCTCCTAAATGTAATGAATTTCTATTGTAAAAAGCTGAGATTTAGAAGGAAAAGATGTGTGACTACTCTGTAACTTCACTGGCCCCATGTTGACCCACAAAGTCCTGTGCAATTCTTCTCTCTGGTATTTTTTCAGTCAATTTGCTGTCACTTTGCAGAACCTGGTCACCTCAGGAAAGCGCAGCCCAGCCCCCCACAACACAGACCCCATAATAAGCCTCCAGAAGGCTTCAAA
Source organism: Noctilio leporinus (assembly GCA_004026585.1). Lineage (NCBI taxonomy): Eukaryota > Metazoa > Chordata > Mammalia > Chiroptera > Noctilionidae > Noctilio > Noctilio leporinus. The sequence continues at coordinate 90,508 of PVIW01001640.1, read as the reverse complement.
GCTTACATCAAAGCTCAGGTTAAATCTACAATGCGTCTTCCCAAAGTGGCAACAAAAGTTCTTTTTATCCCTTGATCAGTGGAGCTCACCTGTAGGAAATGTTACACCTTTTTATTAACCCGATGAATTGTCTTTTCTGTATACTAGACACATTCTTGACAGGCTTACAGTCGTTAACACCCACCAGGAATGCTGGGGAGTGCCCCGGGCACTCGCCTGTGCCTCTGCATGTTAGGAACCTGCTGTTTCCCAAACGCTGAAGTGGATTTTCCTCTAGATACTCTCCCACAGATGATTTATTGAAATGAGCAAAACTTGTATGTTGGCAGGGTAGTCTCTGACACAGATGTGTATAATAAAACACATTTGATGTTTTCAAATAAAGACCTTGCCTTAAATTAGCAAGCTATTGGATTACTCTGACAGGTTGGCAAAACAAATCATCAGTCAACAGTTGTCACAGCCTCTCTGAAAGCATCTTACTGGGGTCGGGCCAAGAGCTCACCCAGCATTCGGGGGAGGGGTGGTGGTGACTAGGAAATGTGAACAGTCAGTGCCCTGGCTTTTGGTGCTTCCTTTTAAAGACACTGTTAAAACCAGAACTCACTTTATGTTAAAGGACCTGTTGAAAACAGACAACTTCTTTATAATCTGCTGTCAACTTGCAAAGAACAGTTTGGCCTCCTCCCTTCCTTTGTTCTTCCTAAAACACCTAAACCTTGAATACTTTCCAAAGAACAATGACCTATCATTGTGGGACATAATCATCTTCTTTTCTTGACTAAAAGGAAACTTGTTATATTAATATATACAGCTGTGAATTTTACTATCATATATTCAATCCAATGCTCCCTCACATATTAAAATTTATTTGGATTCATCTTTTAAATAGAAAAGCCAAAGAAGTAGTGAGTGATTAATGTAATTGAAGGAGTTTACTATTTATTACTAGCATGAGATTGTATTTGGATGCACAAAAAAAGAGTCTCCTGCATTTCCAGGGACAAAAGCATTCACCAGGGCCCTATACAGCATGTGGTGAGGGACAGAGTCATTCTGAAGGACACACCACAATTCCAATGACATTTCAATGTAGGTGCTCCCAACAGGTATCAGAAAGGTAGAAAAGAAGCCCTGGCTGGTCGTACAGTGGATAAGGCCCCAGCCTGTGAACCCAAAGATCGCTGGTTCGATTCCCAGCCAGGGCACATTAATGAAGTTGCAAGCCAGGTCTCCAGCCAGGTCTGTAACTGGAGGCAGGTGAAAAAGGTAATCATACATTGATGTAACTCTCCCTTTCTGCCTCTCTTCCTAACCCTCTCTCTAAAAATAGTAAAATAAAATATTTTTAAAAAAAGAAAAAAGAAAGGTAGAAAATGCTTGTTTATACATTTTGTATGTGAACTATTTTTAATACAATGAAATAAGCAACTTTATAGTTATCTAATCAGACATTTTATTTACTACAATAAATCAAATTTTTATGATGATCAAATCTATGTCTATTTTCTGGGAAAAAAAAATTGATTATTTCTGGAAGTTGTCATCAGAGAGAAGCTCCTTAAATACTTCAAGTATTATTTAATTACCTCCCCCAACACAGACAAAGAATCGTAACATAGATGATCAAGTTATGATACCAACTTAAAGCATTTTAGCAACTCAAGTTTTATGTCATTTGGTCCTAGCCAAATACCTCTGGGCCACGCATGCTGTCCACACCAGAGTGACCCTGTAGTGCCATTTCCAGGGTAATTACTAACAAGTCGTGGTCTCGAACCCAACAAGAGTGGACCTGACAGTAATAGAAGTTTATTCTGAACCCTCAGGTTTCCATTAATCATTCTTCAGTGAAGATTTTCTATCCTCATTTAAGTTGCAGGTTGTCACTAATTACCATGTATTGTTATAAAAGAGTATACTATTTCCACCCAAAAAGGGCCTTGTGTTTGCCATAGGGATTAGGTGCCAATTCCTAAGAGTAATGAGAAGCCATCGAAATGGCAGTGAATCTAACATCCCTAAGGGACTGCCATGAAGAGAATGAGGAAGAGAGAACCTGTGTGAGCAAGCACTGGATCCCAATGCTTTTGACTGATGGCACTTTGCTCACTTTTTACTAGAAAAAGCAAGTCATGAACTCAGAGATCAGGATAGAGTTCATTGGCCTGGACTGTTCCTTTTCCTCAGGAAGTAGGACCATAAACCAGTGAGACTGAGGCATTCTACGTGAGGGAGGAAAGCAATGTGACATCTACGCAGTCATGTTAGTTTAGGAATGTACTACTCTCTTGTTTCACTTCTATGAGCATTGTTTGCAAACTGTACAAGTTAATTTTTAATAATCTCTGGCTGTGATCATTTGTTCCTCAACTTTAACTTTTATCCTCAGCTGGGCTTCATGCCTCCCTGAGCCACAGAAAGCTGCAAAAGGTGTTTTATAATAAAACAATTGGTTCGAGTATGTATATCCTTCACTCAATTTCAATTCCTTGCAATTACTACTACAGTTTATGAATTAACTAATTAATTTTAACTCCTCAGTTATTAATAGTTATTATTTAACTGTAATGTATTGCTGCTTAACTTTAAACATAAAAAAAATTAATTACTTGTAGTGAAGAATAACAATTTACATCAATTATGAATATTGAAAATGCATAGACTATTTTCATAACACATACCTTCCAATCTTTTTTAATTTTCTCCTTGAAGTTCCTACTGACAAGAAAGAGTTGTTCTTGCTGTATTGGAATAATTTGTTGGGAAGAAATTAAAACATTACTTGATTCATTCATAACATAGAAATACAAGTATGGACAGGTTTTGAATGATCTCTGTCACACCCTTGTCCCTGGGACTTTCCCAGAAGCCCCAGCAGCCCAGAACCCTGCAAGAGGGCTACACAGAAACCTGCACTAAAATATGGTTAAACATCGGACTCCACTTCTTCTCAATAATTTCTTAGTGGTGCTGGCTCTAGAAAGAGGGAAAGATAATTAGGATGGAGTTGTACAATGACTTAAGAAAATGCATGAGGAAACCCAAGGTGTATTTCTACTAAAAGCGGTAAAAGTAAAAGTGAAAGCCATTGTGTGGCTTGAACCTTAAATATCAATAGGCAGATGATGGGGTGGTTAGGAGCTTGGACTCTAGGACCATCATATTTGATTTCATAGTCTAGCATCACTTTTATTAGGAATTGGAACTTGGTCTGTGCCTCAGTTTCCCCATATATACACTAGGCATAGTATAAGACCTACTTCTTTGGCTACAATGATGATGAAATGAGTTAGTGTATGTGTGATGCTAAAAACAGCCTGGTTCATCACTGTGCTCAAGAGGACCATCACCCAGCCATAGCTGCCCATGCCACGAGAAGCCCTGGATGTCTGGGACAAGCCAACAGATGACTCCAGATGGGAGCAAAGGATGACCCCTATCAACCCTGGAATGGAATGGGTCCAGTGTAAACTAAGGCCACAGAACTGTGTCCATGCAGTGTGAAGGATGAGAAACCTGGTGAAACAAGTTGTTGATCCAAGAGGCACCTCCAAAAAAATGTTCTGTTGCTCCTAACAATAGGGGGGAAAACTGATGTGGAAAGTAGGAAAGAAAAAAGAGGGGAAAATAATCAATTTTGCCTGACAAGCCTTCACACAACTTAGAAGTACAGTTTCAATCTGTCCCTCTAGAACAACAACGACAAACCAGCAGGGATTTCTTTCTCTGCATGACTTGCTTTTTAGCCTCTTGGTGAAATGAAATCCAAGGCAGGGAGTACAACTGGGCTCCTCAGCTGCAAGAGGTTTGTTTGTGGAGTTATCTTTAACCCCTTGAGGCCACCAAATATCATCAATTACCTGGCTGTGACTCAAGAAAAAGACCAGGGGCAGGTCTGAGGGCAGGGCCTCTTACTTGAGATCACAGGTACTCTAGCTCTTCCAGGGCTGGGTAGCAGTCCAGTAGTGGTGAGGGGGCATTCCAGTGGGTTAGCAGCTGGTGAGAACTTACCTCCCAGTGGGAGCTCCCAGGCTACACTTCCCTTTTTAAGTCACTTACTGACAATTCCCAGAACCTTCCCCCCTCACCTCAGGACAATCGGCCTGTGACTCGCCCACAGCTCTGTACAGCTCACTTGATCTGCTAGAAAGGGAAGGAAAAAGTCTGCCTACAGATGACTTTTCATGAACAAATTGTCATAATCAATTAACACATATGATTTAAATCAATTTTAAAAGTCCCTGTTATGGAACTGAAAGTTGGTGTCCTGTTCCCAAAGTTCACATATTAAAGCCCTAATGTTACCCCAGTGTGACGATGTCAGGAGGTGGGGTCCCTTGGGAGCTGATTGGGTTTAGATGAGTTCATGAAGGTGGGATTCCTACAATGTGATTAGTGTTTTGTTTATTTGTTTGTTTTATTCATTATTTTTAGAAAGAAGTTCAGGGAGGGAGGAAGAAAAGGAGAGAAATGTCAGTGTTGCCTTTCATCTGCCTCCAGCTACTGATCTGGCTGGAGACCTGCCTTGCAACCTGGTTATGTGCCCTGGCTCGGGACTGAACCAGAGACCTTTGGGTTCTCAGTTCAGGGCCAATCCTCTGAGCCATACCAGCCAGGGGGGGATTAGTGTTCTTATGAAAAGAAGAGAGATCAGAGTGGTTCTCAGCCATGTTAGCACACGATTAGAAGGCAGCCCTCTTTAAGACAGGGAGAAGGCTCTCACCAGACATAGAATCTAGGGGCATCTTGATCCTGACTTCTCAGCCTCATTTTTAAGCCACCCAATCTGTGGTATTTTGTTATAGTAGCTTGAGTAGAGTCAGCCAGTTTTACCTTTTTTTTTTTTTCTTTTTTTCTTTTTTGATCATTCGTTATTCTGGTATAGCACTGTAAGCAACTGGAAAGCAAATGGCCCAAGTGTGGGGTTTGGGAGGACAGGATGAGCAGCATGCAAACCTGACTTCCTTCTCCTTCAGAAAGATCTTATTTCCTAGGCAAAGATCCTGAATTTTTCCAACAAAGCCCCCAGGGTTTAATTTTCTCTATAAACTCTAACAGAAGTATGTTGTTAAAATACTATAAAACCTCATTTTAATCTTTAAACTTAACTAGGATAAGAATGGCTTTGGAAATACAAAGAATAATAATTGTCACTTCAAATAAACCACCTTAACTGGATGACTTTCTCATCAGCTCCTGCTGATGCTCTAAAATAGCTGAATAAGGACACCATTTATTCTAAGAGCCTACCCATCCTCGATGCCATTACCAAGAAGATACCCCATCTTCGACCCTCTCACTAGGCATCAAGGTCAGGTGGAGATGCACACCCAGCCAGGATCCTGTTGGAAGACCTTCTGTTCCTGTAGGGCTCAGGGATGTCGTCATACCAAGACCTCAGGCTCCGCTGATGAGCTCTCTGCAGGGAGACTAAATGAATAATGAGGTGAAAGTGGGATTTAAAATAGTTCTACCTGCTCTGCAGATGGCTGGTTCTCAAATAGCTTGCTTTGATCACTGCTTCTGCCTCAGCTGAAGCCCATGGTTGGTTCAGGTGCTAAAGAACTGAAGCTCTCTGTGCAATGTATAGAAAACATGGTAAAGCAAAGTAAGTGCTGTATGTTCCCATTCTAAAAATGTTCGTTGATTAATAAACTGCTTCATGCCTTCAATGTCTGCGTTGGAATTAAATACAAGTTTATATCAAATTTAGCACTCAATTATAGGCCTAATTATTTTAAGTTTAGAGATTACATAGAATTTTGTAACTAAACTAGTTGGAAAACCACTTGAAAGCGTGCAGTGACAACAGGCCAATTAAACAGGAAATTCCTGTTGCCTTCAAAGGGGAAAAGATGAGAACAGAGACTGAGAGGGATTGAGGGGGTAAGTGCAGGAAATACTGCCCAGAAGAGTGGGCAGGTTTATCCACCCAAAGGATAGGAAAGACGAAAAAGAGCAGGGAACAGAGAGTTATTGAAAAGTGGGATGCTGGTTCAAAGGGAGATCAATTATTTTTTAAATGATAAAAATTGCCTGTGATTTTTAACTGGCAATGCATTTCACAACACATTAAGCATTTCTTTTCATTTCTTCTACTGGACAGGTTTTATTATATTTTTATTTTATTTTATTTTTTTGTGGCATCCCTAAATCATGATAGTAATAAAAATAACAGGAAGACTTATGTAATAACGTTCTGCAGTTTTAACATTGAAGATACTATGTTTTGTGATCCTTCTTCTATTTGTATAGATGAGGAAACTAGGAGAAAGGAAATAAAAAAATATTCTTGATTAGGCATAGTTCCCAGCTTCCAACCAAATAAGTGTACTAAACGGAGCCCAGACAGATATTTCTATCATTAACTCTGTATTACTAATGACATAGATAAAACTTTCCTGAAAAAATCTCAACAAATGAAAATCTTGAGTTATTTCCTGCTGATTTTTTCTTATAAGATTTTTTCCTCACTTTTCCTACATTTGACCTATTTCTGTCTTAAGACATTTTTAAAAAATTACAGATAAGTAATTAAGTGGTCTCATTGGTGACATTTTTTGGGAAAGACCTTAAGGTACAGTTTTAATTTCTGAAAAGATACACGGAGGAAACTCTCCAAACCTTAAGTGTTTGGGTTCCAATCAAGTTGTTTCTTGGAACATAAACATCAATATACCAATTAGTGGTTCATTAAATTAAGTGTGCTATTGAAAACTATAAAACACACATGTGATAGTTAGAAAGCTTACTAAATGTCTTCCTTCTCACAATTTAAATGTTACCCAGACCAGTGATTAAAACTGCGAACTGTTTCCAATACATAGCTAACACCACTAACTGCCTTTCAATTACCAAATTATCCATGCAATTGGCCATTATTAGATCATGTGATCACTGGACAATGGAAAAGGAGTAATTCAGTTTCCAACACAAAGACCTCCTCCTCTCTCTTCCCAGTTAACACTGAAAACTCTTTGGCCACAGGCAATTCTGAGTGTTTTGCATGACTTAATTTTGCTTTTAGCACTCACTGCCAGGAATACCTAGAAAATTATCTACTAATTATCCAGTATTATCTATGTTGGTTCATGTCTAAAGAGCAGCTCATCTAATTACAAGCTCCTTTGCTATTCTCCTCTAAAGAGTGGTTTAACTGAGAATTTCTCCAAAAGGGTTTGCACTAAAGCTGGTAATTATGTGCTTTGCATACCTGTTCTCTCAGGTATCAACAACAGGCGGTGCTTTCACAGTAGGCAAGCTGTAAGCAATAATTACATCTTGGCATTTGCGGTGTTTGCTTCTACTTTGCTAACCAGGCCCTGACATTCTCTAGAGAGCTGTGAACTCTCTCACCCTTTAGAAAAACTCATGGAATCTTTTATGCTGCCATAGTAAATGCTAGTCCTCCCTCAGCAGGTGTGTCTTGGACAGGTTGAGGGTCAAATAAATAAAGTCTGATTTTACAGTAGCCATCTAACCCTAATCAACATTTTACTAAGAACATGAAACCTTGAAAAATGTCAGTGAAGAGGAGGTTATACAGATGACTGAACGGGTAGCCCCCTTTTCTCTTCAATATGAACACATTAAAATAGTACCTCATCATCCCTGATGTGCCAGTCAATTAATTCCAACACGACAGCTAAAATAAGAAGATATTTTAAATTACTAGAAATAAGATGACACAATAATTTTTAATATTAAAATATATACACACCTAGAAATAATTAGATGCATGGCTTAATTTTTTTTTTCTTGAAACACTTGAGAGGAACTTACCCCATTCTCCATCACTCTCAAATATTTTATTGTACATTTTCCACCAAAGAAAGGCTACTTTCCTACAAAATTGAATTTCAGCCATGGAAAGCAAGAAGCCAGCCCTGACACACTATTAACCCCTGATCCTCCATCCTATTTAAGTTTAAACGATCATCCCAAAACCATTTTGAACAAGAGGGTCAGATTGGGCAATTTCAGAACGCGGTGCTGTATTCCACTGTCGTGTGTCAGCCTTCTCATGATTTCATTAAACTTGGCACTTGTTAACATTTAAGGCCATTTGTTTTGTAGAATGTCTCCCAATTTGGGTTTGTCCATTTTCGTTTGAAACCGTATAAATATTCCCTTCTTCATCTGAATTTCAGTATTTATTTACATCGCTATATGAAGCTTGTCCAAAAAGTATTGAGCCAATGTCAATATAATTAAAACAGTTTGTGTGGCCAATCCTTTCAGGACAGACTTTGTGTATTCATAGTTTTGCTATTTATATGATGTGTTGTAATACATTATTGTCATTATTTTGATACCAAAATTTAGCTCATAGTCATGGTGGCCTTTTGCCCACATTTCCTCATTCTTTGAACACTTCCCTGCTTCCTGCTACACAATGTGCTAGGCTTATCTTGTTATTCCCTTCTCCAACCCTAGGATCGGCCTTCTGCCCAAGGCCCCTCTTGGTGGAAAATGGTATTTTGAAGCTGAAGTGTAAGCATAATATAAGATCTTTTTCCTTGCTTTAAGGTAATCACTACTCCCAGGTCATCTCAGTGTATTGAGTTCAGGGATATATGCATGGATGCACACACACATGCATAATACAAATGCATTTATGCTTACATATGTTTCTACAACAACCTATTTTTTTTTTTTTTTTTAATTCATGACATCACCAACTTCAGTCAAATGGCACAGGGGGTCATCCTAATCTTCCCCTTTTTCTCTATTTTAATTCCCTTATTGGATAGTGAGAAAACTAGCAGATATTGTCCTTAGTGCATTTATTTGTTTGATTAATTTTCTGGTATGAAGTCAATCCCTCAGCTTTGCCTATCTACTCTCCCATGAGAATACCCTTCTCTCCTGCTTGGTCTCTGACACCTCTTCCAAGGTGGCCTCTTTGCATTGACAACTTCCACTCATCTCTTAGAATTAATAGCCTAAGCCAGGCTGCACCTCGCATGGACGTGCACAGCCTGCTCCACTCTGACACCCCTCCCAGGCTGTGGCAAGGCCACTTGTCAGGTTCCATCTTGTTGGGCCAGAGACCACCAAATGATGACATTGGGGAGGGCCCTGGTCTGGGGAAGAAGGAAAACTTGTGAGGAGCCTTTAAGAGGGTTTGCATGCTTTATTGGCAGCAGCAAAGTTAATGACTGCGGAGTCTACAGGCATTTCCACACCCATTCTCCTGCTTTTCTGATGTTTCAATGCACAATTTTCCACTTTCCCACAACCGCAGCATGTGTGCTGAGCTTACAGCAAGGACAGTCTTACGTACACTTTGGAACAAAAGAGGCTCTATGCTAAAGGCTTACATAGTGGGTGACACCAGCCTGCTCAAAGTTGCTAAGTTGGTGACCTCCAGAGCCCAGTGTTCCGGAGGTTCCAGAGATAAGATTAACTCCAAGGCTGACTCCTACGCTGACCCCAGTGGAAGGCCCGCCATAGGTAAACAAGGGACTGCCTTCCTCTGACACCCCCAACTCAAACCTGTCCTCCCTGCATACGGTGTGTCTGGGATGGAATTGTTTGAGAAGGGCAAAGGTAAGGGAAAAAAAGGAGCGGGAAGGAGAAGAAAAAGAGAACCCACCATTATGTTTAGAATGTGGAATTCTGGGTAGTTGGGGAATCTTGTTAAAGGGAAACAAATTACAAAATATAAATATTACTGTTGAATATGGTTAATTCATGGGGTAAACCTCCATCACTACTTTAATCAAGAGCTATGGTTATTCTTTTTAAGGTTTTTAAAGGCTTTCATTTTTAGAACAAATATATCAATTCAAAGCAAAATTAAAAGAAAAGTTCATATACCTCCTAACCCAGCACACAGGTAGCCTGCACCAGGTGGAATATTATTACAATTGATGAATTTACATGGACATGTCATAACCACTGAAGTCCATAGTTCATATTAGGGTTCACTCTTGGTGTTGTAGAATTACAGGTTTGGGCAAATGTATAATGACACGAATCCATTGTTACAGTGTCATACAGAGTATTCTCATTGCCCTAAAATCTTTTGGGTTCTATCTATTCATCCCTCTCCCCAGCAAGTTAGATTATTAATTTTAAATTGATGGCACTTCAGTGTCCCAAGTGATAATAATAATAACATTAGTATTAATAATAAACTATTTTCAGAACTAATAGTATTGATGGTAGTGAGTTGAACCACACCTCTTTAGAAGATGTCTCTTCCCAAAGGACAAGGAGTGTTCATAGTCCTTCAAAAGTATAAAAGATGTTGCTATCCAAATAAGAGTGTCTGCTGTTGCATATTTCCTATCTTTCCTGTTCTTAGATATCCAGATTCAGAGGCAATGGGCTACTGAGTATAAATACATGTGGATGTCTAACAGCATTTCCAACATAGCAAGTTTAAGAACATTCTGGATGTCCACATTCTGTATCCCTAGGGAGTCCCCCCACATTTGAGGAACCACAGTCCATGAGCTGTTTAAATAAAATCCCTAGGGTTCATTCATTCTCAGGGCTCTTTTTTCCTCACTCCCCAATTTTATTCCATCAGCAAGTTTTGTTTCTCTCCAGACCGTTTTCTTCTTCCAACTTTTCTTCATGTCCATTAATGTCATTATATGCCAGGTCACCATTTTCTCACCTGAATGTCTGCATAACTTTCCTAGCTGGTGCCTCAGCTTCCATCTGACCTGCCTACACCTCCTTCTATAAGCAGCAGAAAAACTGCCTATGAAAATATTAAATACAGTCATGCTGCTCACTGCTTACAATCATCCCAGGGATTCTTAACACATGTGAGATGAAATAAAAACTGACTCTTTCATGGCATACAAATAATGTTGACTATCTGGTATCCATCAAAACATCTTTTTGGATGGAATCAGGCATATGTACAGCTCAGCAAAAAGGCAAAATAAAGAAAAATGTTAATTTGCAAACTCTCTTACAGTTAGAATTAGACAACCTTGTGAAAGAGTTCTAATGATATAAAATTTTGCTAGAGTTTTGGAAACCTTTTATTATCTTAATGCAGGTTTCACTCCATCCTGCTTGCCCTCTATAGTTTTCTTTTCCTTCCTTCCTTCCTCCCTTCCTCCCTCCCTCCCTCCCTCCCTCCCTCCCTCCCTTTCTTTCTTTCTTTCTTTCTTTCTTTCTTTCTTTCTTTCTTTCTTTCTTTCTTTCTTTCTTTCTTTCTTTCTTTCCTTCCTGTCTGGAATGCAACTTCAGCATCCCAATGGGAACCATGAAGTAAAAAGGCTGAGAATACTAGAAACCACATCCTGGAAACTTTTGACTTATTAGGATAACATTACTAAATAGCTATCACCATGTTCAGACACCCTACTGTCTGAGAAAATACACTTGTATGTATTTAACTCACTCTAGTCAAGTCTCTCCCACTCACAGGCAAGTGCAAATAGTATACCTTCCCCATGAAGAACTGTATCTTCTGGTCCCCACCAGGTCTCTGTCCTCATTTTTACCACTCCCTAAATGATGAAACATAATATATACACTGTAACACACACACACACACACACACACACACACACACATACACACAGCTCTTCTGAAATCAAATAAAACTTAACTCTATTAAGGTGTTCATCTTAGATCTGGAAATGTTTGCCCAAAAATGTAATTCTAAAACATACTCTAATAAAACTGTTAAGCTTTAAAATTTATGCAGAAAAAATATGTGAACCTCCAAATATAGAGTCTAAGTCACTGACACAAAAATAAATCAAGTTACTCTCAAATTCTTGACAGAATTTCTTCTTGACAGAGAAGAATGAAGCATGAATAAGGGATCAGTTGTCAAGAAAAGACAGTGTATCCACCCAATGAAATATTACGCTGGTATAAAAAATAAGGAGAAAGGTACTACTGTTGAGTAATGTTCCAAATATATTTTTATGTTAATAATTACAGAGTGGCATTTTTATGCTACATTCGGTGATAAAAATGAGTTGAAAAAATGCACATATCTTATTTTTGTCTTATTTTAGACAAACCTAAAGTAAATAAAAATAATTATAGAGTTAACTAAGTAAAGGTAGATTTGAAACCTCTGTAAGTATAATTTAATCTAGTTTTGATATTAGAATTATGTCTGTTTTATATAAGATAAAAAGTTAAATGAAAAAGAAACTTTAATTTTTAAATTAACATAAATGAACTTCATTATATAGTAGATGATAATGTAACCATACAGATAAAACATAATTCAAGTTATTTTTATTGTATAATTCTAATAGTAAATTCTTTATGGAACAAACAAATTAAAAATAAGTCCTAAATTTTACTTCATACTTCTACTATTTTTTTTTTTTTTTTTTAGATTTTATTTATCACTTTCAGAGAGAGGGGAAGGGAGAGAGGCAGAGAGGGAGCGAAACATCAGTGTATGGTTGCCTTTCACCTGCCTCCAGCTATGGACCTGACTGGAGACCTGGAGACCTGGCTTGCAACCTGGTTATATGTCTTGGCTGGGGATTGAACCAGCAACCTTTGGGTTCTCAGGCCGGTGCCTTATTCACTGTGCCACCAGTCAGGGCCACTATTTTGACACTATTTTTTGCATATTGAAAGAGATACAAGTCAGTAAATAGATTAATGATATTATTAACCAATTTTCCTTTTATAATTTTAAATTATTTTTTAATTTTTCAATTACAGTTGATATTCAATATTATTTATATTAGTATCAGGTGTAGTGGTTAAACATTTATATAGTTTACAAAGTGATTCCACCCATAATTCTAGTACCCATCTGACACCAGACAGAATTATTGACTATATTCCTTATGCTGTGTTTTATATCCTGCGACTATTTTGTAACTTTTGGTTTGTACTTATTAATCCTTTTTCACCTAGTCCCAATATCTGTCTCATCTGGCTACCATCAATTCATGTCTGTATATCTGATTGTTTGTTCTTTAGAGTCCACATGTAAGTGAAATCATATTGTATTTTTCTTTCTCTGTCTTACTTACTTTACTTTGCATAATAATACCCTCTAGGTTTATCCATGTTCTATAAGTGATAAAATTTCATTATTTTTATGGCTATATATATATATATATATATACTCTTTATCCACTCATCTACTGATGGAGACTTAGTTTGCTACTATGTTTTGACTATTGTAAATAATGCTACAACTGTCATAAGGATGCATGTGTCTTTTGAATTAGGGTTTTCTAATTTCTTTGGATAAATACCTAGAAGTAGAATTACATGGTCATAATGTAGTTATATTTTTAGTATTTTAGGAACCTTTCGATGTAAGAGAAAACAGATAAAATTAGAATATCAAATGATGTTTAAAAATACCCACTAATCACTAATGTAATTCATTTAAAATACAATTCACAATATCCTTTTTAAATGTGTATTTTGCTGAGCTCTTTCACTGAAGCAGCCTAGAAATGATGGCACCTATAGCAATAATCATTGCTAGTGCCCAAGACCTGACTCAAAACCATTCACCACACACAAGAGCCAGGGTTCCTTAGTCACAAAAGCTAATTTCAAATCAGTAGTAAAGTAAGTTCAAAGTGTTCAAGAAAAAATGGGGTCATGAGAAAGGGATGCAAGCGCTTGACTGAGGGGCCTAAAGTTGCTAAATTGGGTCCTTGAGGTGTGAACAAAAAAATGATAAATGCAATTGAGTATAACATTAAAATTTTAAATCTTTCAAAAATATTTTAGAAAGAAAAGCAACCCTCATTATCTACCATAGCAGGAGACTATGTATGACATTGCACTCCATATTCTGAATTATTGAAACTAATGTAAAGGGTTAATTCCTTCTCCCAAAGTTTGAGGTTTAATTGCAGATAACCCCAGTGGATGAGGTAAAGCTGTTCTTTACATAAAAATGTCACTTAATAAATGTAGAAGCAATGACATCATTAAAAATCATTTTACTCCCCACCCCCCAATTGTTGATTCAGGCAAGCATCACCAATGGACTCTAAATTCCTCAGATGAATGGTTGTCACCACCTTAGCCAAGTGATTAAATTTAGCATCACTAATAACATAGCAACCTGACATGAGGCACCTCCTGATGTGCTGAAATGTCAGCTGTGTAACATGACACATGGGGTGTTCTTGCTAAAAATAATGGTCATGATGTAGACCTAACCTTCAGTTTACAGGGAATGTAAGAGTTGGGGAAACAAGTTAAATGATACCATGAGAAAACAATCAGACAAACTCAAAATATGGGACATAAAAATATCACTGCCTGCTTTTCTTCCAAAAGTCAGTATCATGAAAAAATTTTTAAAAAGGCTTAGTGGCAGCTTAGAATAAAAAGGAACTAGTCTGTGTTAAAATGGACAAAGGAAGCACAATAACAATTGGAATCTAGTTTTACTAAAAACCAGTTCCTAAATACTTCAAAAATATGGAGAAATGTCAACATGCTTTAGCCTAAACTGTTATTAAGAAATCATTGTTAATTTTATCTGGTATGGTAGTGGTATTTTCAGTGTATATATGTGCATGTGTAGTTTAGAAAAACATTATTGATAGGTTTATCTATGTATCTACATATATAAAGATATAATGAAGGGAGAGATAGTAAAAGAAAATAGTAAATGTGAAAATGTGACAAAATTGTATTTGTTGGATCTAGGTAATTATTGCAAGACTCTCCAGTTTTTTCTATAATTTTGAAGCTTTTCATAATAAATATAAAAAATACATATAAATACCATTTTTAGTTTAGAATTGAATTTTAAGTCTAATTATATACAGTTTTAAAATTTTCCATGCTACTGAGTCTTCTTTCCAGGCTTATCAGAAAAAAAAAAAAAATCAACAATAAAATTAAAACCATTCTTTTTAAACATTTAATTATATCAAAAATTATTTCATGTCAATAAATTAATTTCTCTGAATAAATTATATAAATGTCATTGTAGTATTCAATAATTCAATAATTCTCACTGCATTAAAATAGAAAATTATAGGTCCACCCGTCTTTACTATTTTCCCTGTTTATCTCTAGGTACTTGATGCTCTTTGGCCCACCTATTGATGTATCAAAGTATGTTGTACATTTTTTATAACGTTTCCACAATTTCTTCCAAAAGAGTTGGCTCCTAGTATTTATTGAATTGCATGAGACTTCTAGAATAAAATGACTGTGTATGTTCATGTAGATGTGTGCATGTGTGTGTTGTACTTCTGGCACGGAGTGAATATATTTCCAAATTTGTGGCAGTGAGTGACACAGGAGTTAGCAAGTTGGCCTACCCACAGTACTGAAGCCTGTGTTTCTCTTTTTCCCTTTTCTTAGGGTCTCTAGTATGGTCATGTAGTCAGAAACATTTACATTTTGTAGGTGAAGGCAGCTGAAATTCAGTGGAATAATGGAAGTGACATTAATAACATTAAATGTCATAACTCTTGACAACCAGATGCAAATGAGCACCTTCCTAAGCAAGCAAGAGAGAGAGAAAAAAAGAAGTCCCTGAATATGTCTTTCCTTTAAAGCACATTCAGTATTCGAAAAGCTTTCCAGCCAAAATGGAAACCAGGCTCCCAATTTTGTTGACTTCGTTACATTCCTTTAGGTACAAATTAGTTTTGTTTTTCTTTTCTAGCTGTAATTATCTCAGTGTATAATACAGAGCAGTTGTGGTGTTTAGTTCTATGCAAATGTGTTTTTCATTTATGCCTTCCCACTTAGATTTCTCCTTCGTTTTTCCTTAATCTTTTATTTTTCCCCTCTATGTTGATGTGATTGACAGACAGGACACTAAACACCAATAGGCCTCCACTGTTTCTTTTCCTTTCTGCAGAAAGA
This sequence comes from Noctilio leporinus, assembly GCA_004026585.1. Lineage (NCBI taxonomy): Eukaryota > Metazoa > Chordata > Mammalia > Chiroptera > Noctilionidae > Noctilio > Noctilio leporinus. The sequence goes on along the minus strand of PVIW01001640.1, from coordinate 74,692 downwards.
TAACAAAGGTGCTTTCAGACCTCAATGAAGCAAGTCCTAGCATCCTTCTCTGTTGTCACAACAGATTTAGCAGGCCTTTCTGATGTGGTTTCCAGCTTTCTCATCTCCCTTGCCTTGTCAGAGGGTTGCCATCATTTAGAAAGGTACACGGTATTTTGAAAGGATTAGAGAATAAAACACAACTCAATCCTTTATAAAAGAGAGACAGAGAGAGCAGGGAGGGAGAGAAGTGTCAGATGTTACAAAGCAATTGGACAAGAATGACTTGCACAAAGAGAACCAGCCAACTGATAGCACTCATGTTCCTGTGAGGCAAAAGGCTTGAGAAAGGTGGCATTTGACAAATATTTACTCCCGCAGAAACAGAAGAGGCGTCTGGAGCAAGATACCCGTAAGTGGATGATGACTATGTTTAAATTGCACCAAATAAGGCAGAATCAGGAAGTCGGTGGACACTCATTCTGTTGATCTTTTTTTCCAACACAGAAGAGAAACAAAATCACGTTTTGCACCACCTTTGTAATGACAAAGATAAAAATCAAATTATCCCCATGAGAGCAAAGCTGAATGAGCTTGGCCAGGAGCCTGGCATAGAAGGCTCAGCTCCCCGTCTTCTGAATCCACAGAAACCCTGGAATGTGGTGCAACTGAAGCTTCCTTCTAGAGGTAAGCAATCAGAAGCTCTGAGAGGCTTGGTGATTTATCTAGCAGCACAGAGGTTGTTAGCATGGAAGGCCAAACTCCAGTTACGTCTGTGTTCCCAACATCTAGTCACATATGCCTTTTATCCACCCCTTCCAAACATGCACGGAGCACAGACCCTCCTTTTCTGCCCTTGCTCTCAGCCTAGCAGTGCAACAGAGAAATGCTTTATTTCTTCACAGAATCATTCTATGCAAAGTAAGTCATGTACAGAAATTCCATGGATAGTGTGATACAAGATATTCATGAACCTATTAATAGATTTCATAAACAATCATCCACTGGAGACCTATATACCTGATTTCTCCCAAAACGGAATTTGTTTGAATACCTTTTTGTATATTTTTAGCACTTGCTAAACACGAGGTTGGAAAGTCAAGAAAGAAAAACCAAAAGAAGTACACCCTGATTAAGTATGGGGAAATATCAGTAGCAAATATGTTATTATAAGTGCTACTCTTACTCCAAGCCAAATGAATGACAGTACTTATCAAGCTACCTGAGGAATTCAAAGGACTTCAAATTCATCTAAACTTTATATACTTTATCACCTAAACGCCACTGGCCGGTGTTCCAGTTCACACCTGTATCCAATGGAAACACTGAATTTAATTGTTCCAGACTTATAAGCTGCGTGTGTGAATATTTTATTTTAGATCAGAAACTCCATTTGAGGAAAGATGCCAAGGCAAAATGGAATTGTTTTCATTGAACAAGCTACCTACAAGGGCTGACTTGGAGTGGGAAACATCAGTATGAACTCACAGTTATAACCATGCACACAGATGTATGGACATAGAAGCAATCACAGGCATGTGCGTGTGTGTGTGTATGAGGAAGAGTACCCTGAGAAATGTGGAATCACTGACACCCCAGTAGTAATAGGTACACAAAGCACCCAGATCCTGTTTCTTAAATACCATTCTCCAACTACAAAGGAACCAAGACTCCCTGAAAAGACAGCTGATTCCAAGACTGAGGCAAGTAAAATACAAACTGAGCCTGGAGTGAATAAGAATCCCTGCTTCAAAAGAAAAAGAAAAAAAGAAAGAAAGTTGTCATATCTGGAAGTCTCAGAAGGTAAGCTAATGTTTTTCCAATGAACAAAGTCGAAACAAGTTGAACATCAAAATAAATAACCATTAGATTGTGTTGTAAGCTTCAAAATAATAGTAATATCCAGGAAAAAACCCAAATATACATACCTGACTAAAGAATAAGTAAATTAAAGAGAAGAAACAAATATTTCTTATAGTAAATTCCAATGACTAAACATAGAAGAAATGAGAAAAATAAGAAAAGTGAAAATTGTTACAGACAACATTCATTGGTGGACATCAAATTTAAAAGAAGGGATTTTAAGGCGAAAAGAAAAATTTTATATTCTCAAAATAGCACCTCCCATATATTTACTAATGGTTGTGGTTTTAACGCATGTCTTAACATTATCTATTTCCCCTTCTGGGAGGTGGAACTTAATTCTCCTCTTGAGTATCGGCTAAACTTAGTGACTTGCTTAAACCTGTAGAGCATGAAAAGGAAGAATAGTTTTTTCAGTAAAGAAATCTGGAAGACTTCACCCTAATTAAGGAAAAGGACATTTCACCTTTGAGATATTCTTCCCCCAAATCCATATTATTAGGCTAATCATGAGGAAACATCAGTGTATTCATTTGGTAGGATTGCTGTAACAAATATAGACTGAGTCACTTAAACAACAGACATTTATTTTGTTACAGTTCTGGAGGCTACAAGTCTGAGATCAAGGTTTTGGCAAGGCTGGTTTCTCCTGAGGGCTCTTTACTTGGCCATCTTTTCCCTGTGTCCTCACATGGTCTTCCGTCTGGGAGTCTGTGTCCTAACCTCCTCTTCTCATAACGATACCAGTTACATTGGATTAGGACCCACTCTCATGACCTCGTTTTACTTCAATTACCTCTTCAGGGCCCTATTTCCATATATAGTCACATTCTGAGATGGTGAAAGCTAGGACCTCAACATATGAGTTTGGGACAACCTAATTCAACCCCTGAGAATCAGGTAAACCCAAATAGAAGAAAATGCTATAAAATACCTAGCCAGTACACTTCAAAAGGTTCAAAGTCATGAAATAATAGGAAAGACTAAGAAACTTTCATAGATTGGAAGAAACTAAAGAGACATGAGAATTAAATGCAACGCAGAGTCCTGGGTGGCATGCTGGAAACAAAAATTAATATTGGTGGGAAAATGAAAAAAATCTATATAAATCTACAGTTAATAGTATTGAGTCCATTTTAATGAATGGATGTTTTATAACTATACCATTGTCAATATAAACTATTCACAGTAGATGAGGTGAATGAAAGGAACAAGGGGAACTATCTGTGATAGCTTTGCAATTCTAAATATAAAAAATTATTTCCAAAAAGTAAATAACTAAAAGTTACTTCTGTATTCAAACACACATGCACACACACACACACATACACAAACTGACTTTACTGGAGGGAAAATAATTACATAAAACAAAACACAAGAGAAAATGAACTCTTATTTTAGATGTTTAAAAATCATTTTCCTATAAGGAATTATTTTCCTCTAATCACAGTTAAGTCCTGCTACAATTTGCTTGCTTAGTTTGAAAGTGAGTTACTTATTTTTAATTTTTCTAGTCATTTACTTAATCACACAATCACCCTATAATCCTCAAGCATTTATTAAGCACCTGCTACATACTTTGCATAGAATGGAATTAGAAAATGCTCTAATCATTGAGGTACACATGCAAAGGTGTACCATCTGGAATACACATGGGTGCGTGAGAGAGACAATCTGAAAACAGTCATTACTGCAATCTAATTAGAAATGTAGAGAAGCAAAAACAGGAGGTGTCCAGACCAAAGGAGAAAATGCCATATTCTGCCTAGAGAAAAATGGGTAAAAGTTCCCAACAAAAAAGGCATAACAATGAGGTCATAAAAGGTACAGGAAAATGCACCAAACAACTCAGTGTGGCAGGAGAATTGTGCATGTGAAAAAAAAAAAAGAGAGAGAGAGACAAGCAAGGATTTTTATTAAATAAATTCCAGGAACTATAGACAATTTGGTATTATTTGTGAACAGAGCTTTTGAGGGGAGGTTTGGAGAGAGAAGAGGATGAATCCAAAGGTAGGCAGTGAGTGACAGGGGTGAGATCTAAAAGTGTCCAGCCTTGGAAGGCAAGGCTCTGCTTTAAGCCTCCAGCAATTTTAAGCTAGGGAGTGGCCTTAATGAGATTGCTTGTAGTAATGATTCATCTGATAAGAGGACAGGAATGAATGGAAAGTGCTGGCCAATTAAAAGTTGATTGCAGTATTTAGATTAGATATAATGATAACATTTGAAGGGAGAGAACAAACTGTTGGGAGCTATTTCGCCTGTTGGGAATGATAAGAGTTATTAGCAATTAAATGTTAGGGGCAAAGGAAGGTGTAGGATGATAGAAGTAGCTTCAGGTGTCTATCTTTTACAGTCTGATTGTTGCTGGTGCTGCACCGAAGTATTTGCCTATGGGTCAGGTGGAAGCACACCCTCCAAGTTCATCCTCTGCCGTTGGGCCCTGTACTCAGAAGGGTCCCACACTTGGTTTAATGCTCTACTTTCACTATCTTGAAATTCTTAATTATTTTTTTAAAACAAATAGTTCCACATTTTCATTTTACACTGGACCCCAAAAATGACATATCTATTCTTGTTGTCAGGTAATGTTCTATATATTTTACCCTTATTAACTTTTTCATAACCAAAATTCTACCCTGTCTATAGCCACTATGATTGACCCATTTTATAAGTAGAAAAATCAAGGCACAGAAACATTTAATAATTTGTCCAAGATCACACACCTGGCAAGTGATATAGTTGTGATTCAAACCCAGGAATGCACCAAGCCCAGAGCCAGTGCTATATTCCTATCCATGACTGTTATTAAAGAAAGTGACTCATAAAAGGGGGAAAGAAAAGATAGATGGGGTATATTTGGCTTTGTTTTAAATTTGTTTAAATTTCTCACCTGATAACTCCAAGTCTGTGTCATATCTGAATCTGGCTCTAATATGTGCTTTGACTTTAGACTACTTTTCCCTGTCTTATAATTTTTATTAAAAACTGGACATAGTATCTCCAGTAATAGGATTCAAGATAGTTAGGCTTTACTGTGATGTTTTATGTCAGGAGCTGGGCTGTATTCAGAGCCTTCCATTTCTTCTGATACCCTTGTTTGTTTGTTTGTTTCTAAGAACTTCTTAAATAGAGTCTGAGTCTTGCAGTTTTCTCAGGAGTGACTCACTATTATACAAGAATCCTTTAGAGTAGGAGAAACATTCTCTAATTTTATAATTAAATCTCATTTTTTAGTGGGCTGTTTTCCAGTACTCTGACACTCTTGCTTGTTCCTTAGCCGCCTTCTCCTTCTTCTTCTCCTTCTTCTTCTTCTCCTTCTTCTTCTTCTTCTTCTTCTTCTTCTTCTTCTTCTTCTTCTTCTTCTTCTTCTTCTTCTTCTTCTTCCTCTTTTTTTTTTTTTTTTCTTTTCCTTCAGGCAAGATGGAAAGGTTCCCAAAAACTAGAGGTAGATAATTATCTTATTGACAATGGCAGATGAGATTCTGGGAAGGTCTGTTTTGCTGGTAGAAAACACTGTAGGTACATTTCAAATTTGTTATGTTCCCTCCTCCACACTTGGAGATTTTTCTCAGTTCTTCACAGTAAGAACGTTGTGGGAGTCCTAGAAACAAAACCTACTGTATTGTGGGGACCACCAAAGACTAGGTTCCCAGAAGTTTTAGACCCTGGAGCTAGTTTACAATCAACCTCCATGGCTCCAACAATTTATTTTCCAGGTGAACTGGTCTTGGCTGTGACTGTCATTTGTCTCTGCAGGTTTTGGGGTAGTAATTTGCTGGGCAACCTCAAATCTTCAATGGATCTAAGGAAAATCAGTGATTTTCAGTGTGTTTGGCTTTTTTTTTTTTTTTAATGAAAATAAAAGTGTTGATTGCAAGTGCTTTATATGTCAGAGGTGAAATCAAAGGAGGTTAATCCATGGCAATCAGGATGGGCCATGTGGAGTACCTGGAAGATAATCTGGAAATATGCCACCTCCTTCAGGAGTGAGAGAACTGATTCAGATTCTCAGGCAGTGTCAAATACTTGTCTTCTTAGTTACTCTTGGGGTAAACAAATCCATATCTGAGGCTTCAACATGGACATGAGGCCTGGAAGACCTGGGCACTAAGTGTTTGGGAGAAGGACTCTGTGCCCAAGTCAAGAGGGATTGGGTTTAGTTAGACCTGGGAGTAACTACTGTCAGTATAAGAGAGAGTTTAGAAAGGGAAGACATGTTAAATACTATGGAGGAATAAAATAAAATGATTCAGGCTTAGAAAACTGTCCTTGGATTTGAATAAACCTTTTAAATTCAAGTAGCAGTTTTAGTTTATTAAAATACCTAATATGATAAATATGTTATTTTGACAAGTGTTTGGAGAATAATGACATGAAAGTCTTCTAAGCTATAGGAAAGTGACATTTGAGCCTAACTCAACTTGGTAATAACTCATTTTACAATGCAAATGCAACCAGGCAGGGAAGGATAATTATGGAGCTGTACAGTGGAGACAGATATCCTAGTCTATGGCAGGTGTTTCCAGGGTATTTATAAATATCGATACAACAACACAAAGCACATGCAAATATATATATATATATATCCAGAAAGTATTCAGCCATGTACTATGAAAAAATCGGCATTTATTCAAGATAGAAGATACGAGAAACATTGTACATAGGACAATGACACCACAGTCCCCTTCAAAGTAGTCACCTTGGGGACCTCACACAGTTCTCCCAATCACCATCAGCTGCCCCATCATATTTTCCTGAATCTCATCCATGGTCTGAAATCATTTTCCTTTCAAAGATGATTTAGTTTTGGCAAAATCCAGAAGTTGCAGAGTGCCAAATCTGGACTTTCGGGTAGCTGAGTCACCAAGGTGCTATGATGTTTCACCAGAAAACTCTGCATTAGATGAGATGTGATGCATGGGGGGTCCTTTGTTGTGATGAAGCTGCCAATCCCCAATTGCCCATAGCTGTGACCTTCTGAATCATCCAAATAATTGTTTATGCATAGCCATTCCAGTCCAGGCTCCTTGGCTGCCAAGTTACATGTAAAGACAAAATGGAACAGAAAAGATGAAGAATAAGTGAGAAATATTTCTTCAAGTCTGAGTAAATAAGGACTGATTTCTCTATTCTCTCCAGCCATTTGTAGGAGTCATGAGGTAACAATTGCTCTTCTCTTTGTCTTTTTTCTGATATTTCCATTTTAGGAATATTCAGAGTAAGATAAGGGGCCAGCAATTTGATTATCTACCACAGTTTGGATCCATTTTGAACATTTTATTGTCATGAGAAATTCCTGGGTTTTTACTAAAAAATTCAAGCAATTATTAAACTAGACACAGCCAAGGATAAATTGCTGAGTTGTCCATTGAACAAAAAAGCAATCTGATTGCCTCCAAAATGATGAAATATTGATGTGCCTGACATGGAGTTAACATGGATTTTTGAAGCCTCTGTGCTTTAAAATAAATCTGATGAGAACTCTATTAGTTATAATATTATAAAATTAATGAACAGAGCATCTAGCATACATGTTGGAAGGTACAGACATATATAAAGAGCTATCTTATCATCTTCTTTTGTACTTTCAAGTATGCATTCCCAGTGCAGCATATGAGAGTATTTTAGATTTACATGTCATTAAATTAAAGAACTGAGCTAGAACATTTACTGAAGCCTAGACACAAATGGGGCAAGTTTATGACCAAATTATAGTTTATATTTTTTATTGGGTTTAAATAACTCAAATATGATCATTTGGTACTAGAACAAATGAGGACCCTGTGTGACCATGTGATGGAATCAGTAAGTTGGTGTGAAATTATTGTTTTTTTGCTTAATCCCCACATTCTAATTCACAGCTCCAATAAGACAGATTGACACTTCCACTGTTCCTGTTACAAAGTTTAAAAAGATTAAAAATTATAAATATTTCACATATCTTATTACAACCAATAAGACCTGCAATGTTACAAATCTTCCTATTGTTGCAGATTTCAGAGACTTATTCGTAAACTTTTCATTCAGTTGAGGTTTGTCTGACCTTTATGGCAGAGTTCAGACTTTTGTACACTAGCTTAAGACATGGCTTGTCCAGTCAGTCACTCAACAATTGGAAGATGTATTTTTCCCCCCGAGACCTGAATGAGGAAGACTTCCTCTTGCCTAGAGGGTGTCTTGTTCCAAATAGTGAAGAGAATGCTGCATAATTTAATTTCAAATAAAATGGAATTTAGACACATTTATGACTCATAATTTCAGAATGTCGATTTGTCTCTAGTGATCTAGATTATTTTATTGTAAGTATGTTTATAATTATGCTCTACTGTCCCTTTTTCCAGGGAAAGAAAAAATACCTTGAATGTGGCTCCAAGTAAATTATGTGATTATCCCTTCCAGCCACCTGGAAGAAAAAGTGCGTGTATCACAGAAGATCACAGTGGAGGGAGCAAAGTGTTACCTAAGCAACTAGGCTTTACAAGATGGAGGATTTAGTGCCAAGATAGCTAGCCTGGGGACATGGCGAGGGAGCTATTAAAACCAGCTCAAGAGTTAGCAGAAGGATTCTGAAGAGGGTGCATTGTCCAAAAGGAGGGCTGAAGGCAGGTGGGTTTGCATTGTGCCTGGTGGCAGCAATTACTGTACGGCAGCCTAGGGCAAGCCAGGGGCACCCATCAAAGCCACAGCCGCTCACTTCCTGAAACAAGTTGTAATGTCTGTTTATCAGAGGGTTTAATTCCCCAATGAAGGAAACAAAGGCAACTATCAAAATAGAGCAAATTTTTTTTGACACTAGGAAATGAAGCAAGGGACTAACCTCTTCTCAATCCCATCTTTGTTAAAATAAACTCTCCCCTTAGCAGTTTATTCCAGATGTCAGTCAAACCTACACATTAGCACCAAACAGTGTGCTTTGACTAAAGCCACAAAAGAAACAGTAGGGCATACATGGAGTAGTGATTCCAGGTGACTTTCCAGTAAAATAGCAACAGACACATTTGGTCAAGCATAATCAATCAGCAGGGTTGAATGCCCTTTTGTTTTGTTGGTTTGTGTTAATTAGTAAACACTATTATATCTGAATGTTAAGGGAATGAATACTGGTCTCATTTCAAAGCCAACAGCTCTTCAATAAAGAGGCCCTTATACACTTCAGTTATTAAAAAATAAATTTATTGAGGTAACACTGGTTAACGTTATATTACTTTCAGGTATAAAACATTATAATTCAATATCAGTATAATTTACTGCCTTTTTGCTACCAAAAGTTTAGTTTCCTTCATTTACCATATATTTGAGCCACTTTACTCAGTTTACTCTTCCCCCATCCACCTCCTACAATGGTAACCATCATTCTATTATCTGTATCTATGAGTTTGTTTGTGTTTTGTTATTTTGTTGTTTTTTGGGAAGCTTTTGATGTATAATTAACATATGAGTGAAATCATACAAATTAGTCCTTTTCTGTCTGACTTACTTCACTTGGCATAATATCCCCCAGATTCATCCAACTTGTAACAAAAAAATAATATTTCATCTCTTCTACATCTGAGTAGTATTTTAATCATATGTATATAATACATCGCTTTTATCCATTCATCTAGTACAGATATTTAGGTTGTTTTCATATCTTGGTTATTGTGAATTATTGATGAAAACAGAAATAACTGGATAGGGAACAAAGAAGAATTAAAATTAAAATAAGGTTATTTTATGTAACAGCTTGACTAAATAATCATGAAATACTAATCACACACCATGAAATACTAACCACACATCATGAATTCTCTCTTCTCAAAGATAAGCTAATAGCTTCCCCAGTAAGACCTGTGACTTAAGCATTCAGGATGCATCTACTGAATTTTAGGCAAGCTCACTTAACTCCACACATCTCCAGGACAGAGGGCTTGGTTCTTAATGACGTGCCCACAAGTTTAGGATTCAGTCTTCAGAAGTATTTAAGCAAGATCTTCTTAGTTTTTTAAAGTTTTGTTTTATTTTCTTTTTTTCCTCTCCCTCTAAACAAAATTGAGGTAAGCAGCAGAACCAAGAACTGTAGGGCAGTTAGTTATACTTGACAGTGAGTGATCTTGCCACTGAGTGTATCTAATATGATAATGTTATAGAGGAAGTCGCGCTTATCATTTCCTTTTTTTAAAGGTAGAAGTTATCAGTGTTTTCCCAATGTTGTTACTTGGCCATAACTTTGTGTTAGAAGCCTGTCATATAAGTATAATTAACAGCTAGAAAGGGTGATGAGATGGGTTGTATTTCAAAAGAGAATAATGTCTATCAAAAGATAATGGGCCTTCAAACTATTTAGCAATTTTTTTTTTCTTATGTTCAAGTAAAATTCTTATTTTGAAGGAGTTTAAATCTTGTAAGGTAGATTTTCTTGGTAGAAAATTTTTAATTGGTATGAAAATAGTCTTTCCTCATGCTATTTTAAAAAATAATCAGAGAATGCCCAAGGACCATCATTAAATATTAAAAGGTGAGGAGAACCATATGGTCACCTTTGAGGGATTTCAAGATCTTGATAGTACTCCATCTGCACCAGTAACAATTTAGTCATTACATCAAGGACATGGAGAGATTCGGAAGTGGATTCATGTGGCAGGAAGCTCATGTGTGATGTAGCAAAGTGCCATGCACACTACATTTCGATCACTTTCTCTCAGCTGAGTGCCCTTTGGCCTCGCTAAACTTGTTAGACATATTGTTACTGCAGTCAGGAATTGACTCAGTCCTGCATGTTTTGTTAAAAAGAGATCCACTATTTGCAAAATGATAAAATCTGATTTGCAAAACAGACGCTAAGAAACTATTTGCTCTTGAGAGGCATGGGACATTTTATTTGAACATCATTCAGTGGTTACACAAAGCTTTCTTTTGCATATTGAGATGGAAAGGTGTTAATGGCTTACCTGGATTTTATTATCATTGTTAAACTAAATTCCCAACTGGCCATCCTCTGAATTATGTGAATTATACATCAGGAATGGATAAAAGAAGCCTGCTATTTATGTCCACTTCTTCTACACATTAATACTTCTGTTCCTACTCTCTAACTCAGGATCTCATTAAATCATACTGCTGAAATGCATCTGAAGTTCATATCTTTAGTCCAGTGAGTCTCATGAGTGGTGGTAATGATAATAAACACTTCTTAAAATTTTCAACTTTGAATACTTATCTTCTTAGATATGCATTTCTCTAATCATCCATCTATTTTACCCCCCAAATATGGTATTGAATAACTCTGTATTTCTCACTTTAAATTTAATGTCATGGCTCAGAAGAGTCTAGCAACCCACCTAACATCACAGAAGCTAGCAAGTGGTATATGGCAAATCAAAACCCACATGTATCCAAACCCAAATGTTGAGTTGTTTTTTTATTGCATCATTGGAGAATAGAAATAAATACATTTAAAAAAATTTATTTAAGCTTTTTGAAGGCATGCCATTGAGATCATTAACAAGAGAGTTCATAGATTCAATGCCTACATAATTTATTTTTAGATTTAATATGTAAACATGTCCTGATAATGATTAAAAAGGAGAATGAAAATGTCCATTAACCTACCTTAAATAACTATGAATTGTTATCTTTTAATTATTCTGATTTTTTTGAGTTTTCAATTATAAGTATAAATTTATAAGTTGTATATATTGGAATTCCTCAAAGTAAAAAAGGCATTACATTAAGTGGTAATCTTTAAAAATGCTGGAGTTTTCAACCATTGATAAACAAGTTCTATTAATAGTTCCTTGAACTTGAAAAGGGCTACTTAACTTTTAGAATTTTAACTAGAGAATTTAGACTTAACATGGTCCCTGAGAAATGAATGTCCCAGATTTGACCACAGCTCAAATAGTCAGCACAGAGTAGAAACTAGAACCCATATTCCCAGACTCATAGTAGGCATCTTTCTGCTCTGCCTCATCACAGGCCTCCCAGTAATGACAGTGGCTCCTTTCTTCCACTTTCTATTGAATAAGGCCTTGGGGTAAACAAACAATCGGATACATGACATCAAAATATTTTCCTTAGTTTAAAATATTGTCATAAACATAAATCAATTTATCTAGGCATTACATATATTTTATTTGTTTATAAATAATGTCATAATATTAAAAATGCATGAATAATAAATGCACTCACTTTGGGAAAAAAAAAAAAAAGGAATGATTGCAAAGAAAGCCCAACGTGTGGTAGATATGAGTCCAAACAGACCTGGGGAAAATGCCATATGAAAAATCTCTACTTTTTTCTTACAATTGACAATACATTTTTAAAAACCTGTGTTTCTACATTATATGAACTGGTAAAAGGAAGTTAGTCAGTGTAAGTTGGCTACATTTATTCAACAGGATTTGGTTATTTATAGTACTAGAAAAATAGGTATTAAAAGTGCAACACAATATAATACAAGGTCTGTCCAAAAAGTCCGGCAATGTAACAAGAATAGTTTGCATGTCATTGATGTAACCTGGTAGCCAAGGAGAGTGGGCTGGAACTCGCATGCATAAATAATGATGACTTCACTGTACTAATTAGTAGGGGTGATAGACAGAGTAGAGTGAGCAAGCATATGTACTGTTGGCCATTACATTTAATGTTGCTGAGTGAGTAGAGCAACAAATCTGCATCAAGTTTTGGATTAAGCTTGAACATTCCTCCACAGAAACTATTCAGATGTTTTAGAAGGCTGCAGCTATAGGCAACTGGTGATTGGCAGCTTCATCACAACCACATACTTTCTCATGCAGCGCATCTTGTGCCTAGTTTTTTGGTTAGACAGCAAACTACACAAGTGACTCAACCCCACCACAGTTCACATTTGGTGTCCTGTGACTTCTGGCTTTTCCAAAAATTAAAGTCACCTTTGAAAGGGAAGAGATTTCAGACTGTTGCTGAGGTTCAGGAAAACGTAATGGGACAGCTGATGGTAATTGGGAGAACTGTGTGAGGTCTCTTGATGCCTACTTTAAAGGGAATTAAGACATCATTGTCCTATGTACAATGTTTCTTATCTTATATCTTTTTCAATATATATGTCTATTTTTTATATTACATGGTTGGATACCTTCTGGACAGACCTTGTACATTAGCAATGTTTACTTAAATTTGAATGCCTAGAAGCATATTTTTCAGAGTCTATTTGTGTATCCAACGAAGTTTTAACGAGGATAAATAATAACTATATTAAAGGAACTGAAGTGATTATAATTCAACAAAGAGTGATAATAGCCAATGAATTGTGAAATAACAATCTCCCTCACACTCAGGTGAGGGTTACACACTTTAGGGGTTCCTGCACTCATCTGGCAGGACCCCAGTTTGCAAGACAAGAATTCCTCAGAGAAAGAAGAATGTGTCTCGACAGAGGCAACACCCTCTTCTAGATCTGTATACCATGGGCTTCCCTTCATTTATTTCTCAACTGTTCTGTCAATGTTACCTAATTTGTTGGTGTACAACTATGTTCAATATTCTTTTATAATCTTTTTTATTTCTATAAGGTCTGTAGTGATGTCTCCTCTCTCATGCCTGATTTTTATAACTTTAATGCATTCTAATTTTTCTTGGTCAGTCTAGTTAGTATATGTACACTTTAATGAACTTTTTGAAGAAATAATTTTTGGTTTCATGGTTTTTAAAGTTATTTTTATATTCTCTATTTCATTTATTTCAGATTTTACTGTAATTATTTTCTTATTTACACTATCTTTGGGTTTAATTTGCTTTTCTTTGTTTAGATTCTCAAGGTAGAGGTTTGGTTATTTATTTGATATCTTTCTATTTTAAAATGTTAACATTTACAGCTATAGGTTTCCCTCTGGGCACTGCTTTAGCTACATTCTATAACTTTTAATGTGTTTTTGTTTTTTTTCATTCCTCTCAGAGAATATTTTAAAAAGCAGAATTTTGTATTTTAGACAACCTAATAAATGTGAATTTTCTTTAGATTTCACTAAGTAGAAAACACATTTGTCATTTAATGCTGTGAACACAATGGCTCATCAGTTTGTTCTTGCCATCTAACCTTTTGAAAACTAATCTCAAAACTTAAGGAATTATAATCAAGAATGCTTCACTAGTCAAGCCTGGTATGCCAGTTTCTTTAAGAACTCTCTGTATCATGGTGCATGCATATTTATTATGTTCTTATTAAATGTGCATGTAAAACATCTATTTGTATTATCATTTTAAAAATAGTCCTTTACATTCAGGGAAGTTCTAAGACTTCTGGAAAATCTGAAAGGAACTCCTGATAAAGAACTGGAGAGTTTACTTTCCTGTAATAAAGGTTAATGCATACATCCTGTTTGTTCTGATCGAACTGCACCAGCTATGCCTTTTTGTTTCTGATTAAATACAGCTTTAAAACTGTAGAGATACAGGTGATGTTCCCATTGCATATTCATCTTTAAAATACACCAATTAGCTTCATGAAGTATATGATTTTTCCTATGTTATACTGAAAACAATAAATACTGAGACAAATTCCAGCTTTCATCTCCAGGAAGGTCCAGCCAGCCTTTGACAAAGGGAAGTTTGTACAGTGACAACTTTTGCAGAGATTATGTCAACACTGAAAGGTGACTTTCAGAGAAGGGCACATATGTGAATGCATTAGTGAGGAAATAGGGGAATTTATAGCACAAACTGCATACACTAGAAAAGAGGAACTGTCTCAAATCAGTAACCCAACTTTCTACCTTAAATAAAACTAGAAAGAGAAGAATAAGCTAAACTCAAAACAACTGAAGAAGAGAAATAATAAATGTTATAGTAAAAATACATGAAATGAGGCTTAGAAAAGTAATAGAGAAAAAAAATCAATGAAACTTGTAATACATTTTTTGAAAGGATGGTATTATGGAGCTACCAGGCACCCATTGGTTGTTTTACTTCAAGATGTCCCATTGTTTCAACAATGTTCTTAGGCATGAAGTTCTCTCCACTCCTTTGTAAACAGTGTCTTCAAGCAGAAATGTAGAGCTTGTACTTCTTAAGGCCTGCCTTTGCTACCAGCAGAGCTACTGGGGAAAATGGTACTTCCTGATCTTTTCCATTGTCTCTCCTGGTGTGGAACTTCACTCTACGAGCAACCTATTAAAATTTGTGTATAGGGTTTTTTTTTGTTTTGTTTTGTTTTGGTGGGAGCAGGGGGATAAGTGTCCAAAAATGCAATTACTGGGTCCTATGACAATTTCATGTATAGTATTTTAAAGAAATTGCCAAGTTGTTTTCCAAAGAGGTTGTGCCATTTTACATTCCCACCAGCAATATATGAGTAATTACATTTCCTATACTTTCCTGTATTTTGTGTTGCCACTGTTTTTTTTTTTTTTTTTTTTTAATTTTACTTATTCTGATAAACATGCAATGACATGTCATTGGGTTTTGATTTGCATTTTCTTAATGGCTGATACTGTCAAACATCTTTCCAAGTGCCTAATTGCCGCAGGGACATTCTGTTCTGTGAAATGTTGTTTATTTTCCTCCCACTTTTCAGAGTCTTCTTATGCTTATTTTATCTGATATTCAAGATTTTTCAAGGTACTCTGTAGGATAAATAGAGAAAGTACACCTATCTATCTTCCCTGGAATGACAAACTGTCACTATCACTTTTTGTATGCAATTAAACTCAGTATTTGTTAAGCAGCATTTGCATGCTACCATAATAAAAGAGTAAAATTATTAGGAGAATTCATTTATTAAACAAATATTGATCAGGATCCTGCTTTTGCAGCAGGGAGGAGGGGTGCACAAAAATGAACAGAACAGTTGCAATACTTCCCTTACCAGCATGTCCAGGCTGAGGGGAGACAGGGCACTGGACAGGAACTTAGAATTCCAGCTGGTTTAGGATAAGACTAAGTGATTTTGAGAGGAGCATTTTTTTTTTCAAATAATACCTTTTATGGGTTTGAAGGAAGGTGTCATCTAAACTGAGATCTGAAAACTTACTTATGGTCACTGAAAAAAGACTGGATTTTGAATCCTCACTTCAAGGAGAAGTGAGAATTCTAAAGTCCTCATATAAGAGAAAAATTACTAGTAAAGTTTCACTGACTGACTTATGTCATTTTTAACATCAAAATTGTAACCTCAAAAAAGAAAGCACCCAAAACATAAATATCCAGAATACATCATATAAGGTGGCATTTGTAATAAAGCATCTTTTAGAAAGCAGTATATAGAAATTGAAGAGATATTTCTTTCTCACTGAATAATATTTAAATTATTTTAAGAGAAAAAATAAAGATGAAACTTTGTAGATATTAGAAAATAAAATTCATGTTCTGGTCTTAACTGTATATATTAAAATTTGCATTTTTAAACAACATTTTACTGTAAGTGCATTTTATGTATTTCACATACATTTATGAAAGATGAGATTCCTCTGGAAATATTCTTATTTCATGAAATTTAATGTCTTAGATTTTCAAAATGACTAGTCATTGATTGAATTCGACATGATCTCTCTGTCATTTTATATCAAGTCTAATATGAAAATTGTGGAGGGAAATTCTGCCTACAATTTTTTTTTATCTTAAACAAAATCAAAACAATAAAGTAATAATTGAGATTTTGAAGATGACGACAGCCATGTGCTTCTTCAAAAACAAAGCAGGGAATTTGTTTCAAACAAATACACTTAATATTCCAAGTTGTTAGAAAAAGCAGAAGTGTCAAAAATTTGGCAAAGAGCAAGACAATAAATGCCAAGGTATTTTTATTATTTTTCTCTGTCTGAATTTAAAGTTTTAATCTCAAGTATAAAACTGTTCTGCAATCAATGAACCCTGAATGCATTTATATCACTCCCAACTGCAACATGAGTTTAGAAAAAGCATTGACAGTTAATGGTATATATGATAATACATGCCCCTCTTGTTCTTTCTTATCACACTCTATGGAAGCTATAGATTCCTTCGTTCTGTGGAATAACTTTGAGCAAAAACATTCAGAAGTGAAAGTGGGATGCTTGCCCCTGGCCCAGCATAACCAGGGATATTTCTTGACCTAGAGCCTGGTCCTCCCAGCCTGGAATCCCTTCTCAAGCCCTACCTTTATGGTACCAAACGTACACCATACTTAATCATGAGATTAATTCTACACATCTCACAATACTATCCCAAGCAAAGGGGAGAGATGTGTATCTCCAGAAAGGTTGACTAGAAAAATAAAATGGTATGTACTGTCATTACAGGGCTGATAAAAATCTTCCTTTTAAACTTAGTATCTCATTCCACTTGGAAGCTCTTTGTTTTTGTTTTGTTTTTGTTTTTTTAGTATCTTTGGTAGGTGCATTCTCATCCTTCTATCTAATCTTTGCCTTAAAATATATCATATATAGCATCTCATTTGGTTCCTAACCTCTGTTACTAACCACATTAAGCCATAAATTAATGTCAGCATTGTATATAATGAAAAGATGCCACCACTGTGGGAAGAAACAGGTATTGTTATGGCAAAAGTTGTCAGGAATGTTTGCTCATTTGTCCCAGGAGATGAAAAGAGAATTTTAAAAAATTATATCCTGTGACTGGAAAATTAGAGGTTATGCAGGCAAATAATATTTTGATGAAAACAAACAAACAAAAACAACTCTTATCAGCTTAATAAAAACAGAATGTCTACATTTAAAAAACTAGCTTCTATTATGGAATCCAAGGAAACTGTACCACCACGATATGGGATGGGTGGAAAACAGGCAATTCTAATGATACTAAGAAATTTCTTGGTTGACCAGTGCATTTAATGTCATTTGGTTACAAAGACCAGTCTTTTTTGTTCTCAGTTGAAAAACAAAAGTTCCTAGAGAAAGAATATAATTAACTTGAAATAAATGCCCACTTTAATCAAGGAGCATAAAGCTATTTAGAGAAATGCTCCTGGGAATAAATCCTTCAAAATAGGATGCAACTTAGAAATAAATGGGGATTGTTGTGAGTCCACTAAACTAGTCCCAACTCCTCTTCCTATCATAGAAGTGGCTAAGGGGTACAAAAACAAAATTCACTTTGTACATGCCTGCCTGTCCTCAGAAAAGGGTGAATTGTGAGATTGGTATGGGCAGACTTATGCCTCTCTCCCACACTTTATATGTTGATATGCTAAGCCCCAATGCCTATGAATGTGATCTTATTTGGAGATAGAGTCTTTACAGAGATAATCAAGTTAGGATGAGGTTATTAGGTTGGGCCCTAATTCAGTATCATTGAGATCTATAAAAAGGGGAAATTTGGCCATAGACGCTGACAAGCAACAGAAGGTCATGTGAGGACACAGGAAGAAGAGGCCATCTATAAATCAGAGAGAGAAGCCTCAGAATAAAACAACCCTGATGACACTTTGATCTCAGTCTTCTGGCCTTCAGAACTGTGGGAAAAGAAAGTTCTGTTTTTTAAGCTGCTCAGTTTGTTCTACTTGGTTATGGCAGCTCTAGAAAACCACTACCGACACCCGAGGACAATGGAGAACTCTCAATTCAGGACCACCTGCTGCTAAACACATTTAAGCCCTTTTCCTCTGGGATGGCAATCATGTCCTTGAGGTCACTGCAAGGATGAAAAGATCTGAATTTTCAGATAATAGATGTTTTGCTAAGTGAAAGGACATGGTTATTAGTTAAACATTTACACAGCAATCACATTTTCCAAGTGGACTAGTTATGGCATAGTACAGCAAAATTAATAAGTTTATAAATATTAACTTAGTGTCTGGCATAAGTAAGTTGACTGCCAGCAATAGCATTTCTGATTTAAATGAAGATATACACTATTACCCTTTAGCTAGAGCTCAAAGGATTTCACTGGTGATCATTGTACATTCACTTCCTTGAATGTGTCCCGTACTTTATGACGTCTTCCTGAGAACTTGTCTTTCTTTCTCTACAGTGAAGTACACTGGCTTGATTTCTAGCAATATCTTTAAGTAGGTCATTAAGAAAAACATTCATAGGAAACAGAGGTCAATTCTGGGCCTTTCCACTTCCAGTTAAATTAGAAAGAGAAACAGTTCTGAGATTTATCTACTGTGATGTGACATTTGCTTTTAAGATACCCAGTACACTTTTCAAAATTACAGTTACCAACACAAGCGTAATATATTATGTTCTGAATATACTTGACATTTTAGAATTACATATTGACTACTTAATTTTGTTTATTCTATGTTTTGAAGTGAAACAATACATTTTATTTATTTATTTATTTATTATTGGTGGTGGTGGTGGTGGTGGTGGTGGTGTTGTTGCTCTCAAGTTAACCCATAAGTTAGGTTAAAATTTCTGGATCCCACACATCTGGGAAGGTTTTATGCAGATTTGGTTTTTGTGACCTGAGGTATTAAGCCACTCTGAAGTTATTATTGAAATTCTTATTATGAATATTTCCCTTCAAATTTTCCTTGTTTGATAATGATTAAGTACACAATTCTGATTCTAATCAATAGTTGTGTCTAAGTAGTCAGGGTTACCATCAAGAAATCTATATACTGACTGAGCCCCCATTTTGGTGGAATGAGTCCACCAAATTGTTTTACTGCACATTTCTTTATTTGGCTTTGGAGTAGAATGTTATTGAGAAGGATTTAGAAGTTATGTAATATTTATTTATTCAACTAATTCTTTAGTAAACTTACACTCCATTACATTAATAGAGCACAAGTGCTAAGTTAACAGTTACAAAAGAAATTGGCTTTGGATTGTATATAGAATAAGTAGGAACAAGTTTGCTGGTAAGCCTGGAATTTGTATTTCTAACAGTGCCTCTGTTGTCCACAGAAGTTGAACTTATGTGGCAGTAAATAGTACTTCTTAGTGTGATCCATAGACTCAATAATTTATACCACATATAGGCAAAGAGCAGGTGTGCAGTAATTGATGCAGTTTAGTATATTTAAGAGCAAAGAGCAGCCCTGGTTAGTGTGGCTCAGTTGGTTGGAGCATAGACCCATAACCAAAAGTTTGCAGATTCAATGCCCAGTCAGGGCATATACCTAGGCTGTGAATTCCAGGCTGTGACCCCAATTCAGGACATGTATGGTCCCCTGTCTAGGCACTTACAGGAGGCAACTAATCGATGTTTCTCTCTCTGTCTGGAAGCAATGAGAAGTGTCCTCAGGTCAGCATAAAAAATATATATATATATGACACCAGTTATGTTAATGAAGCTTGTTTGAATCAGGATGGATAAGGAGGACTATAGTATTTAGGGAGGGATACTAGTCCAGATGGGATGAACAGGTGGATACACTAACTAATGGTTTAACTGGTTATTAATGGTAAGACAACAATAACGGATTATTTAGAAAAATTATTTGGACATTAATAGTGATTCTGTCATATTTTTATAGCATTTTCATAAGAGTACTAGATAAATCACCTATCTATCTACTCTTTCCCTATCATCTATTTCCCTGTTATATAGTCACCTCTGGCTGAAAATATGGGTTGGATGTTGAGATGGATAACTTTATACATATAACAAGTGGGTACAGTTCTATTATTCACATAATGAGACTTTTTTTTTAGATTTTATTTATTATTTTTAGAGAGAGGAGAAGGAAGAGAGGCAGAGAGGGAGAAAGACATCAATGTATGGTTGCCTTTCACCTGCCTCCAGCTATGGGCCTGGCTGGAGACCTGACTTGCAACCTGGTTATGTGCCCTGGCTGGGGAATCGAACCAGCGACCTTTGGGTTCGAGGGCCAGCGCTTTATCCACTGCATCACCAGCCAGGCCCATAATGAGACTTTTTATGAGAAAAAGGGAAGGATAGGCTCTCAAGCTAGTCCAAATATGTCTTGAGAGAACCAGGTGAGGTACTGGCTTGGCTTTATTTCCTGTTAGGGAGCCAGACTAAGGGTTCCTGCTTAAGAGTTTGGCTTGTTTGTATGGTTTGAACTTCTTACTCATACAAGCAGAGGTAGAACCTGAGCTTTGTCATTGACTTCACCAGATGCAAGAGGAGAAAGAAAGAAGGGCAAAGGTGGAATATTGTCAGTGGTCAGTCAAACATCTAAATTGGAGGCAGACTCCTTTTTACAATCCATTAATGGTATTTGAGTGAATCATAATTGACCTTCCACACATTTTTGAGTCTTGTCTTATTTCTTGAGATAACTAACAATGCCCCACAATTATTAAATCCCCTTTGGAATTCTGTGTTTCTAAAACCCTCTACAATTTGCATTAGATGTCTCCAATAGAAACCATAGGCTTGAAAATTTGACAGTCAGACCCAGTTTCTACCACGATCATCAGGAAGTCACAATGGAGAATATAAGCCTGTGTTCTTACAAAAACTGTAAAACTGAGAAAGAAATTGAATAAATAAAAAATAGTTAAAAACAGATCCACTTTAAATACCCTGACCTTTATTTTGTCAAAATATTTACTATGGATCTAATTGGAAGAAACTAATGACAACATTCTAAAACGTGATTCCACTGGGTTTAATGCTGGTGGGAAGCAGTGTGCTAGAAGATATCCAGAATTTTCACCTTTCAGGAATTAGTATCATGAGAGAAAAATATACAAATAAAATGAACTCAAACTAATAATAATAGCAATAGAAATAGAAGAGCAGACTTAGATTATAAGCAAAACCAACACAACCCAATAGTTATTTGAACTTCCAAATAGCAATTATAATATATCTTTACAACAAAGTTGGTATTTGGAAGGTAGATGAATCATTAAAAAATTAAATAAAACCCTTAAATCTTTCTAAAATTCTATTATTTATGTTGATATGCAGAGGAGAAATATATAAATTTGAAGGCATGATATAGAAATGACAAAAAGATGTTGGGAAAATATTGTATTAATTAGATATGATTAACAATTTTAATAAAAACCATTTCATCATGAAACTAATATTTTACTTGTGGAAAATAAATAGTATATGGTGGACTCAAATGTACAAACTGCAGGCTCCACACTATCCTATTTCTGGAGAATGCATTGGAAAAGAGTTGGAAGGGTAATAATCAAGACAGACAGTAACTGGATTTAAAATTTTAGTGTTTCAGTGGTGTAGTAAAGGAAAATGATTAAATTAGCCTTTAAGTATTTTTATTTAATTATTTAGCCATAAATAGTCTCCACTAAATTTCAGCCTAAGGAAAACAGTTGTGTGATTTCCAAACACAGAACACCTACCTGCCTCTGGGTGTAGGTAGTGTTTGTGGCAGCAGTGTTTGTTTAACTCTTGGCTCAAAGTTTTCACCTCTATATATTAAATATGTTGACCAAGTAAGAAAATGTTTCAAGGTTGGAACCTCATTCCAAACCATGGAGTAAACCCAAACTATCCATGAGTGAAGAAGAAACTACATGTGACAACATGGGGTCTTCTATTTTTAGTTAAATATTAAACTGTAATTTTCCCAGATACTTTCTCAGTAAACCAAATATAATGTGGGTGGGACTGCTCCCAACCAAAAGCAAATATATTGTATGAAAGGATTCTCTACTATCCCTTTACTCCTAACTTCAAACAATATGGATTGAAGTACTGATTGATTTATTAGATCTTTGTGCAAGACACAGAAAATCAATACAAAAAAATAAATAAATAAATGCAAAATATAAGTGGTCACAAAAGAGCTTATGTGTGTCTAAAACCATTATAGAGGGGCATTTGAATATAATTTTATCTTAACAGTAAAGTGCTGTTTTGCTCTAAGCTTCTATAAACATCATCTTTATCACAACACTTAATGAAAGAGAAGAAAATAAAACAATAAAATTAATTTGAACACAGAAAAATCTTCAAAGAGTGAAAACTGTTTAATAAGATTCATTTGAAAACAATGAATATTTATTTTCTTTAAGATAAAAATGTTATTTACAGATAAATGTAGATTCAAATTTCACTTTGGAGAAATACCACAGAGAAATACTGTATACTCTCTTTACCCAGTTTCCCCCAATGTTAGCATCTGCGAAATTATGGTAAATATCACAACCAGAATATCAACATTAATATCAAAATACAGAATACTTCAAGTCCTGGCTAGTGGCACAGTGGATAAGGCACCACAGGTCGCTGGTTCAATTCCCAGTCAGGGCACATAACCATGTGTTGCAAGCCAGGTCTCCAGCCAGGTCTGCAGCTGGACACAGATGAAAGGCACCCATACATTGATGCCTCTCTCTTTTCCCTTCTCTCTAAAAATAATAAATAAAATATTTTTAAAAAATACAGAATACTTCAATCACCATGATGATCCCTTATCTTGTATTTTTATAGCCACAACCCTTCCTTCCCTGTCTCTACATCCTCATTAACCATTATCAACAACTAACCTGTTCTCTTTGTCTATAATTTTCTCAGATCAGGAACATGATAAAATGGAGTTGTATGTGCAGTATATAACCTTTGGGAATTATCATTTTTTAATGAGCATAATTCTCTGGAGATCCAGCCAGGTTATTGTGTATGTCCCTCCAGGTAAAGTGCCATCTTTCCTATTGTTTTTTAAATTTCTTTTTTGCCTTTAGTTGTCATGTGTTTAATTATAATGTGCCTTGGCATAAATTCTTTAAGTTTTATCCTATTTGTAGTTCATGTGGCTTCTTAAATCTATACATTTATGTCTCTTCCCAAATATAAGAAGTTTCACCCTTCCTTTTGTTTTTTTTTTCTTCAAAAGTTTTTCTTGCCCTTTCAACTTATCTTCTTCCAGGGCTTTGATGATGCAAAAGTCATATCCTTTGTTATAGTCCTACTGTTTCCTTAGGTGTTATTCTAACTTCCCAGGCTTTTATTTCTCTGTGTTGTTCAGTTTGGGTATGATAGATCAGTGATGCAATTGCAGAGCTTGAAAAAATTTTCTCATATTAGGATTTTGAACCTGACCGTGAGAGACCATACATCCTCTAAAACTTAAAAGTAAATTCTGTGTATGTGCTTATGTGTGTATTTCCTCGGGAAACATCCATAATGCTTACTTCATTATAAAAATCACCCTTTACTCTCCTGCCTGTATACCAAGCTATTTTCAGAACTGATGATGTCGTCCAGTCTCTGTTCTTTAATGGCACTCCCATTGTCCCTTTCCGTGTCTGTCACCCCTTGCCCATGGAAATATATTTTGAAAAAGCACAGGACATTTAAGATGTGTCACCACTTCAGGGTAGATGACTGGAGTGAGTGTTGCTAATCATGAGTGAGATCTGCATTTAAGAATGAAGAATCCCCAGCCTTGGAAAAATGACATGGAGGTGAGGTTGAATGGGTAACAGGCACCAAATGTGAAATCCCTTCAGATGAAGCCAGGCTCCGATCTTCTGGTTCACTTCCACAAAGTGGCCAGAGGCTGCTGAAGTCCATTCAATTCCCTGAATGTATCACCCCTTTTCTTCCCAGCCACTGCACAGGTGGCTCCATCTTCCTTAACTCCCACTTCTTCATTTTCATGTGCATATACAGAAGACATACAAAAATCATAAAATAATTTTCTAGGACAGCCTAATGTTGATAAACAAACCCAAAGCAAAAGTAACTTTCAAGGGAAATGTCATGGACCAAAAGTAAATTACTTACAAATAGAAAATCTAGATAAAACAATAACTCAATTACTATTTTATGTATTTTCTATTACCACTTTAATGAATCAACACAAGCCTGGTGGCTTAGAACAACACAATTTCAGCCTCTTACATTTCTGGATGCCGGAAGTCTGAAATCAGTTTCACCCGGCTAATGTGAAGGTGTCGGAAAGAGCAGTTTTGTCTGGAGGCTCTGGATGAGAATTGTTTTCTAGCATTTTTCTGGTTTTGGGGGTTTGCCTGTGTACCTTGGCTTGTGAACCATCCCTTGCTTCACTGCAACCTCTTGCTTCCTCATCACATCCTGTCTCTTCTATGGTTAATTTTCCTTCTGCCTCCTTCCTGTAAGGACACTTGTGTCACATGCACTATGTACATGCTTGATGCAGAGTAATCGTCCCATCTCAAGATCCTTAAACTACACCATCTATCATGTCCTTTTTGCTATAAATGGTTATATTCACAGATTTGGGAACTAAGATGTGGAACTCTTGGGAGAGGGGTCATTATTCATTAAAGAATTGAGTTAATAATAACATTTCCACTTCCTCTTGCCCCACTAACTCTCACCACAAAAAGAAATTAAGCTCATAAAGTTTTATAGTAAACAAAAATAATTTAATCCCTATAAAGAAAACAATAACTTCTATTTCACTTTTTAAAAAATATTCAAAATCTAGAAATGAAGCTATCCAACTACTATTTTAAGACCACTAAAAATTGATCTAAAATCATATATAACACCAGAAAAGATTATGAGAAACTAATCTTGCTATAAAGATGCAAAAATAATTTTAAAAATAAGCAAAGTGGGTTACATCTAAGAAATTCAAAAACAGCATCAGAAAACCTATTTATATAATATATTAAATTAGTAGTTTAAGGAAAATTTGCTTTTGATCATCTTAAAGATGCATAAAACACATTTATTAAAATTAATTATTTATAACATAAACATTTGCAAATTCATGTAAATTTATAACCTGATATTTATTTCACCATCTAAAAGAAAAAAAAAATCAATGTATATAAATGAGAAATCCAATGACAATAAACACAAATAACCACTAGACAAGGAAAAGAAGCCCAACCTTACCAGTAATCAGGAACTGCAAATAAAACCATAAGATACTGACATGTTCTATGAGACAAGTTAGCAGCTGAGCAGACTAGTAAGGTCCCTTCTTCTGGATCGAGTTGGATTCACCCTGACCTGTGTGGGTCTTCTTTCACGCCCTTGTCCCCTGAACACCTGTTTGCAAATTCCACCGTGTGTTCCTAAAGCAAAGAGAACCTGTCCTCAAATGATGCTCAACCACCCACCCTCTCCTCATCAACCCTTTGTCCTTGCAAAGGAAGAGTGTCTCCTCCCTCCTGCCTCAAGGACTCCTCATCTCTCCAGGACACTCATCTTCAGTTCATATCACCTCCTAGTCATCCCTCATCTCTTCCTCAGAGAAGAAAAACAGGCTTTGTAGGTATACATTTTCATTTTTTGTTTCTCATGGAATGTCTAATGATTAATGGAACTGGAGCAGGACAAAGGGTCCTAAGGTTACCCAGAGAGAAAACAGGGGCAGGAAATGGAAATTCTTCTGTGTCTTCGTCCTGTCAGGCTGCTATAACAAAGTACCACAGAATGAGTGGCTTATGAGTAAAAGACATTTATATCTCAAAGTTCTGGAACCTGGGAAATCCAAGATCAAAGGATCAGTAGAATCAGTGTTTGATAAAGATTTTGTTTCTAGTTCACAGAAGTTCATCTTCTCCCCATGTTCTCACATGGCAGAAGGGGAAGAAGTAAGGGGTGTCTTTCTTAAGGGCACTAATTCCATCATTGTGGCTTCACCAAATGTAGGAACAACAAAAATAAAATGCCCTACCTCCAAATATCATCACATTGGGAGGTAGGTTTCAATGTATGAGTTTGGGGGGACACAAACATTCAGTCCATTGCAATTTAACTTCCCACAACAGGCACAACTCAAGAGATGAGCATGATTTAAGGAATCAAGTGTGTGGGGAGAGATGGAAAGTAATGCCCCTTGTAGTCCTTCTGTTATAGCAAATGAGTATAAATATATACATAGTAGCACATAACATAAAATGGAACACTTCACATTCATGAACTAGCACTAGATGTGTAAACATAGATAAATTTGCAAAAAGTTGATGAAAAGAATACAGAAATTGGAGTTACATATCTCTGCAATATTTACAGTGAAAAGTCTGAGCAACAAATTTATAGAATTAAGATCATGAGACACTAGAATTCCCTATCTAGCCAGAAAGACTATGTATATTTTTCTACAACCAAATAAAAATCCTGCCTAAGCAAGGATGCCACCAATGTTCTGTGGCCACCCTGTAGGCTGTCCATAATAAACACAAGTGTCTTTCTCTGCCATACTGTCTTAGGACTGGAGTCCTGGACCTCAGATAAGCATACCTCTGCAAGAAAGACTCCATTTCCCCAGACATGCTTGCAGTTATGATTCACCATCCCAGCCCCAGGCAGACTATCAATTTAATTTCTTTTACACAAAAGATATTTATATAATCTTCACTGCTTTTATAGCTATTCTCTTCCTTGAGACAAATCTAATTCTATCATATACATAAAAAGTTAAGAAACCACACCCTCCAGAAAAAAAGTAAAAGAAAAAAATCACTATAACTAGTAAGTCAAATATTCTAAATAAATCTAGTTAACAGGAAATGTAACCTTATTATAATATGCATAATGAATTGGTGAAGTCTCTCAATAAAGGCAAAGAAAAAAAGGGTTTCTGTATTACAAAATCTTATAATATGTTCACCTTTTAACCTTTTAATGATGATAGATTAGACATTTCCATTAACTATTCACTATTTTTTAAAAATTCTTAATGAAACAGGAACAAGTTACATATAATCAAGCAAAATAGCTTAATTCCCTTTAGATTACCATTGTGGTATTCTAAATAAAATAAAAAAGGGTATTCTTTTTTGTTACAATTGTTAACATTGTCTTGGAAGTACTAGCTTTTGCATTTGGACAAAAGAAATCATAACAGCAATGAAAAGGTTTGAGCGGAATATTATTTTGCAAATTATGTAATTTTTTAATGTGGAAAGCTGAAGAAGGTCAACTAAATGATTTCTGATGATTATCCAGCTTGAAAGCCAGGTCTCCAGCCAGGTCCTCAGTTGGAGGCAGGTGAAAGGCAACCATACACTGATGTTTCTCTCCCTTTCTTCCTCCTGTCCTCCCCATCTCTCTAAAAATAATGAATAAAATCTTTAAAAACATTAAATGAAAGATATATTAGTTCTTGGGTAGAAATATGAATCTTGAAAAAACCATATATTTTGAAACTTTTCAATATTTAAGTATAATTTATGTACAGTAAAATTCACATAAGTATGTAATTGGATGACTGCTGATAGTTTTATACCTATGAGTCTAGAATTCCAACCAAAATACTAGGACTGCTGAAAGTTCCCTTGTGACAATTATACCCTTCAAGCTATATGCAACTACTATTGTGATACCTGTTTCTATATATCAGTTGTGTCTGTTTTTGTGCTACACATAAATGACATAATACAATATATTGTATTATGGAAAACATGGAGACACACAACCACTAGAATGGATGTAGGTAATTTAAAAACTGATAGCAACAGTGAGCATGTGGAGAAACTGGAACACTCATGTTGCTGGTGAAGTATAAAATGGTAAGAGCATTTTGGAAAATGTTTTGGTAGTTTTTTATGAAGATAAACATAGACCTGCTCTATGATTAAGCAATTCTACTCTAGCTAGTTATTTGAAAGGAATGAAAACATATGTACACAAAATAAATTGTATAAAAATGTTAATCAAAGCCCTGGCTGGTGGCACAGTAAATAAGGCGCTGGCCTACAAACCCGAAGGTCACTGGTTTAATTCCCAGCCAGGGCATACAACCAGGTTGCAAGCTAGGTCTCCAGCCAGCTCTGTAGCTGGAGGCAGGTGAAAGGCAACCACACATTGATGTCTCTCTCCATCTCAGCCTCTCTCCCTCTCAGCCTCTCCCCCTTCCCCTCTCTCTAAAAATAATAAACAAAATCTTTTAAAAAAACCTGTTAATTATATTTTTCTTAAATAACAGCCTAAATCTTAGTCTATTGTGATTTTAATTAAAATATGCATTAGAATTATTTTTAAATAAAAATAAATAATAATCATAAATGTTGCAGAAATAGGAAGACTAGCATTTCAGTTATTAAAAAGTGTTATAAAATTACAAAATACTTTTAACATGGTGGTACTCTTGCATGAAAAGACATAACTTCTGGAAAGAAAAGCTAAAAATACAGAGATATGGAGATACAGTAATATATACAGGAATTTACTATTTTACAAAGGTGGCATTGAAAATGGGGAAAGAAAGAATAATGGGTTACCGCTTAACCTTTCACATTAAGGCAAATGAGCACCAAGCTAAAAATGTAGAATAAAGTTGAATTTCTACTTGGCAGATTAAATCCTAATAAATTACATGAAAATCAAAGTTTTAAATCACAAGTTGAAAAATAAAGCACGTGTTCAACCCAATATCCTCTTCCCAAACAGAGGCAGATAAAAACTAGATAAATTTCACCACCTTGATTGAAAATTATAAAAAGAAGGGAAATTATGGAGTATTTACCAAAAATCTGATTAATCATGGAATATTTAAAGTATTTTAAAATCAGTAATGAGCCAGTAATATTCACTTTTATTGTCTGAATTCAAAATTGCACACCATCATCATCCATTAAACAAGATAGAAACAACAAATACATAAGAAAATCATGCAAATTAGAAAGAAAACAAAATCATAGGTTGTCTACATAGGAAACCTAGAAGACTTTCCAGATCTATAGATTATTATAGCTAATAAATTATTTAGTTCAAACTATTGAATGTAAGATAAATACACAAAATGAAGAGCATTTCTACTAGTCACTTTTTCACACTTGAAAGTCTAATTATAAGCAAGATTTCTAATAACAATAAGATTTAAGCTACCTGAAAGTAAATCTACCAAATGGTGATGTAGGAATTTGAGAAAGAAAATGATAATGCGTCATTAAGACATTGATAGAGATCTAAATGAATGGATAGAAAAGTATAAGTTACAACTGGCAATTATCTACTGATTATATATTTTCCATAATTACACTGAAGTTCCAAAACACCATTAAAATTGTTCAGCTGATTTTGAAAGAATAAAGCACTGAAAATAGCCAAGACATTTTAAAGAACAAGAGGATTTGTTTTACATTATTAAGACTCATTACAAAGCTGGTGGTATATCTGCAAAAAATAAAATAAAATAGAACAGAAAACTTAGATAGAGGTCCATCTATTATAGAAAATTTATAGATTACAGAGTAGCATATAGCTTTGGGGAAAGGGAATTTCAATAAATGAACGGCCATGACTAGTTTTTAATTAAAGAAAAAGAATGCTACCATATACATACAAAACAACTTCAAAGGAGTGTGTAACTATATGTGTAAAAAGCAAACTTTTAAACATTTCAAATATCTTAATAACCCAGTGAAGAAGAGTTTTCTTTAAATAAAGTGGAAAGAATAAAATGTGAAGAAAATGGTAATTTCTTCTTCATTACTTTTAGAAGATTTTTCTGCAAAAGTCACAATTAAAATAGCAAAAAATACAATAAAAAAATTTTCCACCCTGGCTGGTAGCACAGTGGATAAGGCACCAGCCTGTGAACCCAAAGGTCGCAGGTTCGATTCCCCAGCCAGGGCACATAACAAGGTTGCAAACCAGGTCTCCAGTCAGGTCTGTGGCTGGAGGCAGGTGAAACACAACCATACATTGTTGTCTCTTTCCCTCTCTGCCTCTCTCTCTTCCCCTCTTTCTAAAAATGATGAAATAAAATAAAATAAAATAATTTTCCAAGCTACAAAATCGGCACAGGCACAGCACTCAAAATGTGAAAACAAGCAAACAAACAAAAACCAACAAAACAACCTGCAAAACAAAATAAATAGCAAAATAAAAACATGAATAACATGTAAAATGGAAGTTTCCAGAAGTGGAGTGGCTGATAAACAAGTAAATAGATGCTTTGCCAACTTAATAATCAGGGAACACAAATTAAAACCAGCAGGGGGTTTTACTTCCTATGCCTCAGACAGGTAAAATTACAGATTTTCAAATATTTGTGTTGGTCAAGATGGATACTAGCACCAACAGTGATGAATCTTGATGGGGCTAGAACCCATCTAACTACTTAGCAGAGAGTAATTTTGTACCCAAAATGTTGCAAAGACATAAACCTTATGCCCAACCATCTGCTATTCTACATTTATTTACTCTATCATGTGTGTTCACAAGGAGACATGTTGTAAGCATTTCATAGCAGAAAGGTATGTATGAACAATTCTGAACCTAAATAACTTCAACATGAGATCAATAATCAATATATCCAGGCAGAGCCTCACTGTCTATGGCAGTGCAGTTATCAACAAATTAGGGCAATAGAACTGATAAGGAAGGACCTCACAAAAGGGATACTTACACCGCATGTTTAGAAAACAATTTAGACAAAGTGAAAAGAAAATATATATTGTTCCAAGATAAAGGTTATGTGTAATAAGCATCAAAAACACATAGGAATATGTAAATACTAAACACATAGGAATAGTAAATGCTAAAATCAGCACCATGGTCAACTCTGAATATGATGGGGCAGATATGATGTGAAAGACTTTCACTGGGACTTCAATGCTATGGGTGTGATTTTATCTAAGTGGACACCTGTGGTGGAGAGCCTGCCCCCAGGTGCCACACCCCCACTTTACCTTAAGATCTCTTAACCACATGAAGGTTCTCCTCAGGCACCACCTCATTTTGGACAGGTGTCCTGATTTTATCCTTTTTTAAAACATCCTCCTGCATCCCATGTATTTTCATGTTATTTTTATTTGTTTGTTTTTTGTTTTTAATATCAATGTACCCAGTTATCTGAGCCACAGGACTGATGTTGGAGTCAATATTATATTAGAAACAACGTTCATATTATTAGGTACCTTAGATATCGCTCACTATCTAAACAATTTACACATGCTAATTTCCAAATTGTAGACTTGCCTTAAATCGTGCAGGCTTCTGGTTTTGAAAAAACTCTTTATTAATTTTTATGTGACAATCACATAGCTTTTATTATGGACAATAAATATTCTAAATGCTTCCTGCATTGATTTCCTATGGCTGCCACAGCACATCCCCTGGCTGAAGATAACGGAACTTTATTCTCTCACGGTGCAAGAGGCCAGAAGTCCAACATCTAGGTGAGTCAAAGGTGATTTCTACTGAGGCTGCAAAGGAGCATCTATCTAGTCTATGCCCTGCCACTGGTTTCGGGTGTTGCCACAAATGTTTTGTTTCCTGGCTTGTAGACAACATCGCTCTAACCTGTCTCCATCTCCATGCTTTTGTCTCTTCCCTGTGTATCTCATGGTGTCCTTTCTCTTCTTAAAAGGACACATCATTGGATTTAAGGCCCACTGTAAATCCAAGTTATGGTCTGTCATCTTGAAATCCTGAAGTAATTACAACTGCAAAGACCTTACTTGTAAATAAGATCACATTCTGAGGTTCTTAGTAGACATAAATTTGGGTGACACTACTCAACTCACCACACTTTTCAAATATTTAATCATTTATTTCTGTAATAAGTCCCTGAGGTAAATCCATATTTTGGTTCCCTTTTTACAGACAGAAAACGAAGGCTAGGATTTGAACAGACACTGTCCAGCACCATGTCCAGGGCTCTGTGCACTTCTCCACACTGAGCAGAAGTGGGGTACTGCCCTGAGTGGTTCCCTGGGCTGCCTCACAGCTGCGTGGAGCCGGCCCACAGAAAGTGATGCTTACTTGTATGTCAGGACAGGCCGGGCTTGCCTTCACCACTCCCCACCGAAATACCTCACATAAACGTGCCCCTCTCATACATGCATGAACCCAGCAGCTGTGGTTTTCCAAATTAAAGGCTGGGCTTTGAAGTGACCTGTGAGCTCCCTGAGAGGTGCTGCTGTAGATCAGGATGGCAGTGAAGCCAGGGGTGCTGTGAACTGAACCCATCCTTAAATTGTTCTGGAATCATCTGCAGCATAGAAACCAGGAGGGAATATAGCTGCCTGCTTTTTAGGGGAAATGTGAAACACAGACTGGCTAATATTTCCTTGAAAATAGTGTTCTTTAACTTTTGCTTGAACTTGAACCACATCCCCAGACTAGCCCCACCAGGTCTGAGAAGACAGGGGTGTTGGAAGAAGGGAGAGAGCTCTGGCCTGCAGGCTGGGCTTAGCGTGAATGGGCACCATGGGACTCCAGCACCCTGCTCTTCTCCGTTTCTGCATCTGGACAACAGAGGGATTGGCCCAGAAGGGCGGGAAGTTGATCCCCAGCCATTCTCTCCACTGATTCTCGATCTAGGTTGGGGGGATGTTCCTGTGTGAGCTCATCCAATTGAGGAGACACCCCTGCACCCCATCTTCAGGCGTTGGAGCCATGGTGCCCTGCATGCCCTCCTGGGGCTCCCAGTGTGGTGATCATGGGGTAATCACACCCCTGTGTGCTGGGTTCACAGCTGCAGCTCAAACCTTATAATACCCAGGAGGAATGATTATCTGCTGTCATGCTTTAATTCTTAATTAAAACAAGACCCACCACTAAAATAGGATTGGGGAGAGAGAGGATTATGCTCCTCTCTGGTGAGACAAGAGGTGTGTGGGCTCCCTGAGAACTGGGGTCAGGCCCACAGCCGGCACAGTGTAGAGCAGAGAGGCACTCCAGCTAAAATCTTGGTGCTGCATAAATCACTGAGGATTTCCCCCCAAAAGCACAGGTCCCGGGACTTTCTGACGTCAACAGCACTGCAGGGCATGTTCAGGTTCAGGCTCTTTTAACCTTTTTAAGTAGAACTGTGAGCTGTGTTCTCATTAGCGGGTTTCTGTGGAGAGTGAAAAGGAGGGGCTGGGTCTCATCACACTCATTACAGAAAATTAGAATAACCGGTGTTGTATTTAATACAGGCTGGCCAAACCTGCAATTAAAGAAAGTAATTTCAAACCGTGGTGAAATATTAATATTAAAAGTGTTTCAAGGACAGAAATCTAATTAACACAAGTTAAAGAAAAGCCTTAAAGATTCTAATTTTATGATCTTAAATAAAAATTAACCTGATTAGTTTTCTCTTAAAGGTTACATTTAATAAAAGGTTTCAAGCAATTTAACTACAATGGGTTTCGACAAGACAGATTCCTGTCTGCACAGCTTCTCTATTTTTAAATTTTATGAGGCTCTTCTGGCCAAGTTTTGTAGCTGTTAGGATGAAAATCCGGATGCATAGCACCCTTTAAAAAGAGGAGAAAAAAAAAAAAAAAAGAGGAGGAGGAGGAGGAAGGGGGTACGAAAGAAAAGTAATCAATTTGGTATCAAATTTATTCCAAAGCAGAGAAGTGCATATATAATTTTTTTTTTTTTCTGATGGTGGAGAAAAGACATGCAGCGAGGTCAAAGGTCACACAAAGAGGAGACAGTATTGTGCAGAAACTGTCACGCATCACCACCTATTTTGACATGCACGGGGCCGTTTGTTGTCTGTCGAACATGCAAATTAAGTGCCTGCTGTCATAGCCGGCCGATATCTGAAAGTGGAAAATGAGACCACCTGTAACCAGTGAATGGAGTGATGGACAAGCATTCAGGGCTCGTCATCTCGGAGCCCATTCACTCCACCTTCGAATTGCATATGACATGTAAAAATCTTTTCTTAATATTCACAACCGGGAAGTTTGGGGAATTATGGAGGCTTCAACTGCTGCATGTAATGGCTTCTCCAAGCAGACAGCTGTGACTGGGAGCCAGCTTGATAATTAGGTGTCCAGGAAGATTTTATGCTACGAATCAGTTAAAAGGGAGAAAAGAAAAAGAAAATAATGGCAAGCAAAACTCGCTGGGATGGAAATTGCATTAACCCTTGTGTGTCTTTTTCTGCTTGTAAGCTTTCTAGGAACCAGTATTAATTTTCTAGATAGAGTGTAGTCACACCTCTCTGTTCAAGGCTTTAATTTGCCCACATGCCCTGATGTATAGAACATAATAACCAGAGCATTGGGGCAACTGTCCAGGAAAGGGTCACTCAGCAGTAAATGTGATTCCACTTTCCAAAGTAATGCAATGCTTGTTCACATGGGCTTGGATATCTCTGTCCAAATAAAAATTTTGAGAGGTGTATCCTATCAAACTAATAGACAAGAACAGGGAACGATGGCTGCCTTCATGCAAATCAAAGTGCTTAATACGCAGCTTCAGTTTTTTGTTTTTTTTTTTGCAGTATTCTTTCAGCAGATATTCCTGCTCGCTTGTGTGAAAGGAGCACCCAAAGCAGCACCTATGCAAAAAGAACCAGTAACTGAAGTTTGATTGAGAACTTTGCACTCCGTGCATTTAGATTGGAACTGAAAAGTGAAACACGCTGAGCAAATTTTAAAATGATTCTGGATAATTTAAAGTGGAATGGCGTTTGTCTAAAATAACCACCCCTTTCTTCCTCAGAGGCCAGTTCCCCAGTTCCAAGCTGAGTGTAATTGGTGAAATCCAGGCTGGCATGTCCCCAAACAAGGTTTCTCTCTCCGCCAGGGCCCCTCAGCAAGCCCAGTGCTGACAAATTGCAAGAACTTCGGCTGGAGGTGGGGTCTGAATCTGAGTGTGCCACTCCCTGTTCCTTTGTCCCCCTGGTCTTCTCTGAGAGTGCTAATAGAAGCACTTTGCCCCGTGGCATGTACACACCACAGAATTAGACATTCCTTTCTTTCAAGGAGGCCATCGGAGCTCTAAGAATCGGGTTGGCCAAAAAGGTCCTTTATTATTTTTTTCCATATGATGGCTCTAGTAGTGCCTAGTTGTCCTTAAGTTCATTGGAAACAATTTCGTTATTGTGTTTTGACAGCTGTCATATCAGTGTGCATTTAAAAAATGTACCAATTTTTGTGCGGCCATTTTAATACTAAAGATGGAAGAAGATACAAAATATTTTTGGCTTATTACGCTCTATTACTTAAAGAAAGGAAAAGTGCAATTGAATCACACACAAAATAAAGATTTATGCAGTGTGTGGAAAAGGGGCTGTGACTGATCAAATATGCCAAAAGTGGTTTATGAAGCTGCTTGGTCTATTGATATTTTGGCCAAATATTCTTTGCTGTGGGGCTGTTTTATGCATTTGATGTTCAGCAACACCCCTGGCCTCTACTCACTAGAAGCCAGAAGCGGGAGATAGCCAACATACTCAAAACATCCAGATCAATAAAGTTATTGTTGAAAATGAAAAATGTATCTTTTACTGAAAAAACAGAGCAAACTTTTTGGCCAACTCAATAGTTTTATCTAGGGTATAGGTTGATATAAAAATAAGTGCCCATGTCAGTGTTGGAGTAGGATGATTTTACCTTTCTTCCATCTGAAGATCACATTTAAAAAAAATTGCATTCTGAAAGAGCAAGTCCACCATCCGTTACCCCTCAGCTCTGTAAATGATCTTGTTTCCTGTATCGTTTGGGAAGTAGCTGTTATTTGTATTACTTGCTATCTTAATGTTGCTAGTGCAGAAAAGTCAAAGTGCTAATGATCATGGAAACATCTCTTTTATCTTCATTTATTGAGGATGTATGATATGCCCAATTACAGGTACCAGTAATGCTTTAATGAACAAGAGTATAAATTGCTGCCCTACTGCAACCTATATTCTAGTGAAGGAAGACACTAAGTGGTGTGGTGAAGACAATAAATAAGTAAATCTATAGAATGTTCCATGGGCAATGGAACAGTAATCAAAGCAGGGTAAGGATTGCAGAGAGCAGAATATTTATAAGAGGCCAGGGCAATCTATAAAACCAGGCTGAGAGTTCATTGTTGTATCAGTTATTTGCTAAATTTGAGAGCACTTTTAATTAAAATAATATTATGAATAATGGAAAATATCAGTAAAGGCTGTTTTCAGGCCCAGTTGGGTAGTTCAGTTGGTTAAGGCATCCATATGCCAATATTTTGAGTTCTATCCCTGGTTAGGGCACCTACAACAATCAACCAGTGAATGCATAGATAAGTGGGACAACAATGAATCAGGATCTCTCTCTTTCTTTCTTCCCCTTTTCTACCTACCTCTTTCTCTCTAAAATAAATGGATAAAATTTGTTATTAAAAAAACTTGTGTTCAATGGTATTTTGGAGCTAGGCTACAACAGTGATTAAACACTGACACTGTTAAAAAATAAATTATATAGAATTACAATTTAATAAAGTATATTATTGACATAAGTAATAAGAATTCTGACTAGTGTGGCTAAGTTGATTGGGAGTCATCCTGAAAAACAAAAGTTCATCAGTTCAATTCCTGCTTAGGGCATATGCCTGGACTGCAGGTTTGGTCCCTGATTGGGGCAACTAATCAAAATTTCTCTCACACTTCAATATTTCCCTTCCTCTCTTTCTCCCTCCTTTCTTTCCTCTCTCTGAAATTAAATAAATAAAAATCTTTTAAAAAAGGAATGCATATCACATTTCAATTACTTTAGTATGTTTTACTATTATTCGTATTCCTGAAGTTATTAGGTTGATTGATTCTGTGTGACAGAAATGCTGTAGTATGGTGGCTGCCACTGATCTTTTTCTATTACTGTGCTCTGTGACCTCATTTCCACACATGGAAGTTGACTGCAGTGGGAGTATTTACACCATGGAAATTGGCAGACGCTACCTGCCTACACCGTCCTCTCAGCTCCTGAGAGCTAGCTGGTGGCTTAACACATACAACTACATCCCTGTTCTGAGCCCACCTTGCTCTCATACAGCAGGACAAGGTCTGCTATAGGGTATTTGGTGTATTGAGTGAAAAGGATGTGGAAATCAGGGGAGGAGGGGGTTGCAGCTCATCTGTTTTGCTCCAAATCTACCAGATGCATCCCAACAAAGCATTTGCATTGATAATTGATAATTGCATTGATCATTTTGACTTAGGATGACTTCTAACCAGGAGAAATTTAGAACCTGGGAAGTTGGGCTTTTATGCTTCTGATGGAGTAACAAAGTTGTGTGTCCAGCAGAAAGTCACATGCCTGACATTTAGGTGGACCCTGGAAGTGGCATTTGGATGGACATTTGAAGAGGCCATAGAAAGTGAGTTCCTATCAAGTGCTATGCAGTCCCTGACCTGTGTGTCCTCAGTGCCTGAGAACAGGTTATTTGAATGTTCCCGTGCAATATGAAACTGTGGAAACTCTTAGGGCCCTGAGCAGCTGCATTTCCACATTTGATGGGGTTACCTCGGGCCATGGTGGGACAGCCCAGGCAGTGGGTAGGGTTCTAGAAGTCTGGAAATGAGGCAGAGAAGGTCAGTTGAGAAAGCCTGCAGTATGTTTTAGTGTGAAGATTCTATATTAGAATACCTAGTTTGATGATATTCCTCCAAATCTATTTTATAGTACAACTGTCTCAGAGGAAATTCAACAGGTACTTGTGTTCAGTTTAAAAAATAGTGGGCCTTGGCTAGTGACACAGTGGATAAGGCATTGGCCTGTGAACCCAAAGGTCACTGGTTTGATTCCTAGCCAGGGCACATAACCAGGTCTCCAGCCATGTCCATAGCTGGAGGCAGGTGAAAGGCAACTATACATTGATATCTCCCTCCCTCTCTGTCTCTCTCTCCCTTACCTTCTCCCTAAAAACTAATAAATAAAATCTTAAAATTAAAAAAAAGTGACTACTTTTACAGAAATAAGTAGAAATACTTTTGCAAATAAATATATCAATCAATTAATTAATTCTTGGTTCCATGTGATAATGGAAAACACGTTAAGAAGAAAGGTGCAGAGCCTCAAGCTAATATGCCCCATTTATTTCTTGCCCACTCAATTTGGCTTAATATCTTATTTTTATCTGCTTCATTTATAGGAAACAATTAGACTGTGTTCTCCACTAAAATGCAGAGGAAAGTGTCTTAACTTGATCTATTTGCAGCAGCCTGTGCCCAAATCACCACAAAAGCATCAGCATCACTGATGCAACAGGAATCAATGTGAGAGAAAAAAACCTTGCACTTTGCATACTTTAAGAAATGCCAATGTCCAGGTGGGCAGGTGCTGGGCAGAAAGATAGGCTGCTCTCCCTGAAGAATAAGGACATGGGTCCTCAGGAGGTGGCAACGTGGCTATCTGTGTCTTGAGTGATGCATAAGGTTCATCTGACACTTATTTTTCCAGCTTATGGCCACTTTTGTTTCCCAAATAACAGGGCTAGATGGGAAGGCTAGGCTGGAATTTGGGAAGGGGTGCAGGAGGGCAGTCTGTGTGAACCATTGTTGGCTATGTGGTCAACATTCCAGAGCCTTCTGGGCTTGGAGAATCTTAGAGGTGAGGCTGAGACTCCTTGCAACACAGGGTGGACTGGTGGTGGTCCTTCTTACTTCTCAGTCTCCAAATACACATGGGTTTGAGAGAGAGATTTACTCATGAGTAATTTGGAGGTTGTATTGTTTTCTACTTTGTAAACATTTCCCTTGTGCCAAGTATTACACTAAGCAGTTATCAAATATTAATACTCAAAACAATCCTAAGCAATAGTGCATGGCACTATTGTTTTCATTTTAGAGAAAGATGAACCAAGCTCAGCTGTTGCTTTCTGCCTTATTTATATTTTGGTCCCCTCTCAAAATTCTGAAAAATGAATGATGATAATGATTGTGATAGCATTTTTTTTTTCTATAAGAAACCTGTGACTTTCACTCTAAAACTTCAAACATATCTGGATTAAAAATTAAAATTCAAAGTAACAATCAAAGAATTCTATCTTACTCTTAAAGATGAATATGTTGGGGGAAGTGGGGAGGACGAGGCAAAGAAGGGGAGCAGTTTAGTCAAGAAACGAGTATGGAAGAAACATGAACATAGACAACAAGTGAGATTGACTTTGTAGGGGAGTGAGTGGGTGGGGAAGGGGACAGAGGGGAGTAAAAAGGGGATGGATGTAATACAATACCAATAAAATTAAATTAAAAAAAGATTAATATGTTCATTTGCACTTTAAATATGGAAATTTTTAGGCAATAACTTTGATTGGTTTTCTTGCTGTATTATGTTAATTAGCCAGAGCTTGAACACTGACAGAAGTACATACTCACCCATACATGTTTAGTTGATCCATTGATTTAGTTTTCATTAACTGAACACCTAATGATACTTATATTTACTATTTATATGGTGCCAAGCACTGGGCATGAGGTAGCGGGAGCTGTAAATGGAAGCTGCCTTCAAGGATCTTAGACTAGAAAGGAAGATTCAATCAAATTTTATGGGTGTATAAAGAGAATCCATGTAGGGTGTTTAGGGTGGGGGGCATGAAGCAGGGAGAAGTTTGTCAGCTGAAGACTGAAAGTGTCTCAGGAATATTCTTGAGAGGAGCAGATCCTCAGCCTTGCAAAAGGAGAGCCAGTCACCTTCTCTCCAGGAAAGTCAGTTTTTTCAACAGACAAACCCTCTTCCTCTCTTCCCAGGCCAGCTCCTAGACAAGGTGCTCTGTAAACTACTGGCAGTTTGATTTGTTGCTCCCCAAAATACAGCTTCTGATAATGTCTTGCCGCCTGAGAGATTGTGGATTTTAAAGATGAATGCTCATGACATCATTCAACTGAACACCTAAGTGTTTTTTCTTTCATTTGAACTGGAAACAGACAGCATGTGTTTAGTTTAGTCCATTGAATGTTTCATATGCTAGAACAGCCTTTTAAATTAATTATTAAAAAATCTCTTGTTAAATGATTCTTACACCCACCTGCAGTCTTTGATGGTGGAAACCATCCCAACTCCGGCAACTAGGCAGCTGTAATTTCTATTTCTTGGTTCTTTTCCATTTTGTCCTTTGTGGAAAACACCAAGCAATAACCATAGAAAATACTTGTCATGTGTAAACATATTATTTTTCATGTAAAGTTTTTCTGTTTAAAATTGAACAGTTAGATTATACATTTCTTGAACATGTGGCTTCATTTTAAATGTACTACTGGATATGGTTATTATTTCAAGGTTTACAAAGGTGTCAAATTGTGGGGAAAAAGTGGTTTTTGACATACAAGTCAGGCATTTTCTCTACTTTTTCCCTTTCAGGTTGTTTCAGGTTATTTGTAGGCAAAAAGCTGAGTAAGTGGAGAATCTTATAAATATTTAATTTTAGTTTTTTATAGCCCTTGGAGGAAGTGCACTAT
The DNA here is from genome assembly GCA_004026585.1 of Noctilio leporinus. Classification (NCBI taxonomy): domain Eukaryota; kingdom Metazoa; phylum Chordata; class Mammalia; order Chiroptera; family Noctilionidae; genus Noctilio; species Noctilio leporinus. The sequence goes on along the minus strand of PVIW01001640.1, from coordinate 33,963 downwards.
TTTCCACTACAGAAGTGTATTTCAATACTCCCTATATTACACTAAAAAATGTAATGTCAGATTATGAGATTTGAAAGAGCTGAAAAACTTGTACCCCACTGAAGGGCACAACTATACTATTTTTCCCACTAACTTTAACTTGAAACTCTGGCTAACCCTAAAACATGTCTCCATGATATTTTTTTTCTCCTGGGACTATATTTATATGATCTAAAACACAGGGTGGGGCAAAGTAGATTTATAGTTGTGAGTACACAAAACACAGAGTTTATTTTTTAATCGTTAGTTATTAATTATTGTACTATCTTCCATAGAAACAACTATAAACCTACTTTTGCCCCACCCTATATTAGTATGTGTTATTGTGACCAGAGCTCAGAATCATCTCTAACATTATTTCATTTCAGAAGTAGACATTAGGGTCCTATTCTCAGAAGATATCAGGGCTTCAGTCGAAGTTTATAATAGCTGATGTCCTTGAATTGTGATGGAGAAACAGTGTGTATCCCACCCTGCTAAGAGAAAACTTAGCACATCTTTGAAGACATCAGGACAGATGACTCTTAATCAAACATTGTTCCAAGGAGAGAGACGCACCATGATAACCTTTCTGCAGGAATGCTGACAGGTACAGTCAGTGCACATAGCATCTCCACAACATAAAGAGCTCAACATACAACAGAAGAATAGTCTTTCCAAAGGTGGGAAAGCTACAGGATTATTGCACTAATATGATACGAATTGGTGAATTTCACTTCTGAATAGCAAAAAAAAAAAAAGGATGCTTTCCTTGTATTAAAAAAAATATATGCCAGAGTCAAAATAAAGGCTTCTGATCAATAGGCATGCCTAATAATGGGCAGTCTGACAGGATCAGTGAAAGGCCTACCCTGTGGACAGGTTTGGGAAAAAAATTATTTTAATACTCCCACTAATATGCTTAGTTTATAAAAGTTATGACAGGATTTTTAGTATCTCTAATTTGCAATTTTTATTTTAAGTCTATGTGACGATGATAAAAGTCTTAAAAACACTTTATTCTTTCAACAAAGTTTTTTATCCCTTCATATATTCTTTCTTCTTCTTTTGTGGCAGTGACTATTATTTTTTCCTTAATATCATGCACAGGTATACTGTAAAGGGGTTGACTTCATGGTTCTACATTATATGAAACCAATTACAGTCAATAACAGATAAAAATATGAGAAATGAAAGTTTCCCACTTTCTTCAGACTCTGAGAGTTTTTGTTCAATTTCAGTCTTATTTGAAATGGAAGATATAATTTCTTCAAAATATTTTCATTCAAAAATGTCTTTATTTCTTTTTAATTTTTTTCCCCTTCTTTATTCTTCCAGGGAAAAGAAGAAGGATTAAGATTGCTTCTACCCTGTATCTTGCTTTTGGCACATGTGGCAGCCAGTGCTGCAGAAAACATACATTTTCTATTGAAAACGCCTACAGCTTCAACTTGCATATATAAATATGCAAATACAGACACAGCCATATGTGCTTTCTATAGGGTGTTACGTTAGGCCTTCAAAACAGAAAAAAATAATAGAACCTGGTCTGGAAATGGTGTATTGATTAGAATTATAATATAAGATCCTCCTCAGGCTTGTAAAAAGAGTTCCCTCAGTCAAATTACAATAGATGCTCCTTTTAATACTAAATGATGTTACTGAGGTTTAAAATATTAGATTGGATTTATTGCATAATTTTATATTCTATATTTTTGATAATGCAAATTTTAATCATTTAAATTTTATATTTAAGCATTAAATTTCCCTATTAGTTTCTTCCTAGAAGAAACTTTTTAAAGCTTCTGTTTTCCCTAAACAATGTCTTGTTTAAAAACACACCATGATAACATGCTTAATGTGGAGAAAAACTTAGATTAAAGCAATGTAGAAGAAAACATACCCTATAATAAAGCATGCTTCCAATGGTCCTTTTATTAGAAGCATACTTTCAGAAGTCAATAATTTATTCCATTTTGATCAATTAAACAATATTTGGCATTTAACTTTATATAATAAAATGAACAAGTGAATAGCATCTTGATTCTGTTTTTACAAAGCCTGTAGGTAATATTGAGGACAGAGACTACCTTTGTTGGTGATCACCCGGTCCGCAGTTTAAATACCTACTTAAGAATCATTCATGCAAATATTCACAGTGAATCATGAAATGTGATGGGAAAAGCAAATACTAAAAATGTCAAATGTGTTTTTTGGGGTATTTCCTTTATCAATATATATATTTTTTCTTTCACATTTTAGCAGAGATAGTTTAATAGTTACTTTCAGAAAACTTTTCCAACCTGTTTTAATATAAGTCAGTTAAAAAGTTTAGTGACAAAGCACAGTATGAATATAAATTATTTGTTAACGTATAGGGACGGAGGGTGTTGACGACCTGAATGTCTGCACAAAGAGCCAGCATTGTTCCTCATGATGAAGTTCTCAAATCGAAGTTCTATGGTGGCGGCCAGAAGTTGCTTGCCTGTTCTGGGGTTACAGCACTTGGTAAAGCAAGAGACAGCTGCACCAATTGTGCATAATTAGTCAAGGTCAGACACTGCAAATGGAGGACATTCACCATTTGTCAGAAGGACAATGGAGGGAGAACTGAGCATTCTCAACTGGGAATGACTGTGAGAGAAACTCATTCAATTGGGGTGAAGTGGGCCTGCCCTTTCTTGTGCTCACTGGAAGGGGGGCAGCCACTCAGGACGATTCAAATGTGAGCACTAGCCAGGCTAACCAATGTCACAAAACACAATCTTGTTTTAACTACCAGAAGCATATGTTCATTGACACAGTGTAATGTTGGTGACACTTGAAGGAAAAGCTGAAAGAAGAAACGAGAGAATAAATGTATTTCTTACATGGCCTTGGGATTTCATGTTTCCTTCCTCCATTCAATGGTATAATCTTTTAAGTTACCAATTGATGCAATGTAATCCTTTAAATAAAGGAATGATTACTTTCAAATGAACGGCAGAGCTTGGAATGAGAAAAATCATGCTGAAGCAGAATGAAATGCTATTGTCTTAATGGTTGCTTAGAGAAGTACTTTATTTTCAACAGGATAAATTAAACATGGATCATATGGGCTACTAAAATAAGTTAAGATAAAAGGAAAATTTTCAGTGCTGATAGATAGATCTTAGACCCACTAAGAAATTTTAATCTATCCAATAAACATGTATAGAATTTTTTTTTTTTGGAGAGCTAAGAAGTCTGCACCACTTTTTAAGAAAAACAGTATATGGACATCATTAGTGTTTAAATTAAGATCCACAAAGGTTTAAAGAGCTAATTTAAAAAATGCCTGCACCACATCCTATGGAGACAAAGTCCGCTTGCCTTGTGCTGCTTTGTTGGGGTGGGGGGTGGGATGTGAGGCTTGCTGCCTTCTGAAGCGGGTACACCCTGGAGTGCACAGCGTTTTCACTGGACATCTTTCTTCCTTCCCTGGAGCCACCCTGTGGGAATCAGCAAGGAGGGGACAGAGGACAAGCTGGCATGGAGGGAACCGTTGGGCCTGTGTATCACTGATTTCTCATTAGCTCCCTCACCCTGATCACAATTTCCAGGTGACATCCTTTCTTTGGACTCTAGGCCCTCATTAGTGTCTCATTATCATGTCTTCCCACATATCAGATTTATTTCAGTCCAGGCACTTTGCAACACAATCTCCACCTACCATGGGAGGAAAGAAGTCAAAGAATTACCTGAAAACTAAAAACGATTCCGTTGATGCCTCACACACACACACACACACACACACACACACACACGCACAAGCACATGCACTCAAAATCTGTTAGAAATTACAGGGCATCTTGCATTTATCGAAGAAGCCTGAAGAGAAAGATGGTATGCCACCCACCTTTCAATCATAGTTCCTTATAATAGGAATTCATTATCTCACTGTATACAAAGCAACACATTTCTGATTAGCCTTTTATCACACGATTTTCAAAAGAATATATCAAAATAAAAAGAAACTGCACTACAAAATCCCCCCATTACTACTAGCAAAGCAAGTGGATTACACAATACACATACATTTCTAATTTTTTAAAAGAAACTACATACATTTAACTACATTTATATACATAATACACATATACATACACACACATACGCACACACACACATGATTTTGGGTCATTCTTTTCCATTATTCCAGCTGAACGAGCAAACCTTCCTCACCTCTACATAAAAAGAAGAGAAAATAAAAATGTCATTTCTGATAATAGAATTGTTTCTTCCATAGCCTTCCCATTCTCAAGATTTTCTCCCATGTCCTCTTGAGAAAATGATAGAACCTGCTGTGTAACTTAGGCAATCACCAAATACAATCTTACAAATGCCACTCTCTGTAAAGTTAATAAAGATAATGACCTATTAACTTCTTTATTTCTCCATAGTGCAGTTTATCCTTGGGCATAAGAAGCTGGCAATTTTATGTAAGCATGGCAAAATTATGTTCTTTGCACTCACTGGAAAAGACATTCAGCAATTAAAAATGAAATACACTATTAACTGAAGCCATCATTTGCAGTATTCCCTGTATGCACACTTTCTCCAAATTCAGAAGAAATGCCAACACTTCCTTCTAGCAGAACTGCACTTGCTGCACTTCTGTAAGATGGGGTTTTAGAAAAATCCTTGCGGGAGAGCCTGCTGTGCTGTGCCAACAACACCATCACTGTGTCTACTAACTACCATGCTAAATAGGTTCCTGGTAGTTCATCAAGTCAGGGGAAATGATACAGAAAGCACACCAGGCTATCCATTGTTTCCATTTTATCTAAAAGTGGAATAATAATTGCTATTGTGAGAAATGATTCAGCATGTTTATTACAAAATTATTGTCTGATTATTTTTAGTCATTAACAACATGTAATTAATAGTCTCCAAAGACATAAAGGCCATCTTATATTTATTTCTAATCATCAATATAACTAAAATCTATTACACCAATGTCAAGGTATAATTTTTATCATTAAGCATGCACTATTCAAAGCTCAGCCTTTGATAAAAGAATAGTTTTGTAGCCAGAAGTTCATTCAGGCTGAACAAATTTACCCTCGTAAAGGCAAGACAAGAAGCATATGGAAAATTCACCTAATTCTCAATAAATAACAAGAAATGATCTTGGATTTAACTTAACACATTATTGACCAGCCATGAAAACACTTTTGTTTTCAGGCCCAAACATGTTGACTAATACTGAGTTAACTTGTCCTTGAACTTGCATTAGCTTTTGCTATGCAATTGGTCAGCAATGTGTTAATGAGCAGATGTAGTTTGCGACACAAGTTAACTCTTGTTTGTAGCTGCATTAGATTTTGTATAAAATTGCCAGTCAACAATGTGTTAAATTTAGAAAAACAAATAGTACTTAACATAATGTTCAGACTCTTTTCCTTTACATGGGTAAGTTCAGAATTGACTGTAACACATTATGGAGTAACTCCCAAACGAATTAACTAAGTAAGTCTGGACAAGAGATATACTTTCTTTTCTCTCTCATCTTTCTTTCACAATTGAAAAATGGTTGAAAATTGCCCCCCTCCAATTTAGGTATATAGTGTTTTGCATATTAATCCCAGAAGGAAAAGGGATTTGGAAGAATTGGTTCTTCTGAGATAAAACTTATCCTATTTTTCAAACTAATTCATCTAATTTCAAATATTACTTGAAAAACTATGAAAGTTGAGGAACTTATAAATTAGGTGCATGGTTTTCAAATTTCCTCTGTCTCATAAAAATAATTGTTTTCTACTTTCAAATATCTTAATACTGTAATTATCACCATCGATCTTTTTTTAAAGACCAGACTCATATTACTTCCTGGTAGTGAATTTTAATAACTACCACAGTGTACTCAATGGGAATTCCAAGGACCAAAAATAATTAATGCCCCCTGGAAAGAGCCAAAACTGTCTCAGGAGCATGCTGGGAAAATTCTGCACACCGAACCCCACAATGCAGGAGACTTGGACCAGCAACAGCCTGATTTAGGATTTTCCACTTTTTGCTTTCAATTTGCTTTCTATCTTTGCTGTGTGAAGATAATCACTCTTAGTTGACTGAGGGCCCATGAGAGTTTATTGTAGCTTTTTCTGTTTGCCTGACTCTCTTGTGTTTCCTTTATGCAAATCACTAACCACTTATCTTGACCCAGGTCCCTTTGGTTCACGTTCAATAAGTTGAAAAGATGTAACTCTGATGAGAAGTGCTGAAGTCTGGTTGGTTGGATGATCACATTGCTACTAAAGCTGCTGTCTGGGATGATAATAAAGGAGCATTCACCACCTCCCGCATGCAGTTTAGAGCTTTGAGATTCTCCTCTGAAGCCTATTAAGTGGATTCAATTCTTCATTGTTTCATTAGATGTTAATTAAGAAAAGGTTAACCATTATCATTAAATTTCTATGGAAATTAGATAGGCAAAGAGTTTACTGTCATCAAAAATCAGACAATAAGAGGAATGCTAACTTTATGCAATTTTTCATGAGATACTGATTCTGAATATTGATATTTTATGTTTAGATAGCTCCTAAACTATTACCTGAATTATCTGAGCACCTGCACATCATTGACTAGAGTTCAGAAATGCAAGGATATACTTCATGAGGGATGCAGACATCTCAGCAATGTTATTATGACTTGACCAAATTATTTCTCTCCACTTGATACTGGTTTTTTATTTCTTTTAATTTGGTGAAGACAATTACTATAATCCCTAGCCTCAATAAGGAATATTACATGGGAACTGTTCTGCCAAACTTCTGCCAAAAATTTATGAAAGATGAAAAGGTAATCTGGAAGACTGACCTGAGATGTAAAATTTGGAAAGGACCCTTTGGTGAAGCTGTGTTGTGGAGTGGTCCAACAGCTCCCTCTGCTCTCTCTGCAGGGGAGTGACATCTCACTAGCCCCGCAGAGGCATGAGCACCAGGCTTTGAAAGACTCCCGTGTTTCCTTGTTTCAAAAGGGCCATGTCAGTAAAGACTGGGCAGGAACCTGTGGAAACCCTCCCATAAACGCTGCGCAGGTGAAACCTGGCACAAGTTTCTCTTCATTAGTCGACTTGATGACTGGCCGGAGGTAACAATTAAAGTGAGTTATTTTATGGTGTTATTAATGCGTGGGGTATTAAAGGTGACACCATTTGTCACGCCTTGTTAGTAAAAGCATGGGAAAATATTAAAATAGTAATAAACTCCACCTCCCCCCGCCCCCAATTCTGCCGAATTGATTTGACTTTTCAACATTCCCCTCCACAAACTAACTCCTTCCAGTTTGAAAGTGACCAGGCTTTGAGAGGGTTAGCCAGTGAGGGCTAGGAAGAAACAGGGTTGTTCAAAATATTAATGGTCTGGATGCCTTCTTGAATTAACAATATTTGCTCCTAAGGAATATATCTAACTCAGCTGATCTTTTAATTCCCGGGCTAGTTTGGAGTATTGGCACAGAAAATAACAGTCTGATTGAACTGCCAGATGTAAGGATTGAGACACACAGCGTAACAGCTTTCCCTGACTGTAGACACTCATGTTCAAAAGAAGTTTGCATTTTGCTTATGAAAAGCATAGAATGCACACACACATATGTATCTTAAACAAATACATTTATTATATCTTAATTAAATAACATTATATTTATTATAAATTATTTTAAATGTAATTATCTGAAATTTCTCATTATGTTTATCCAGAATTTAAAAATGCTTATGTTAATTTATGACTTGCTACCTAATTTAGATATTCAAACCTCTTTTTCTCAGGAAAAATGGTTATGCCTGTGATCAGTACTAGTTAAAAACCATAGTTGTTATTTGAAATTGCTTGCCCCTGACATGTCATGCTACTAAGTTATCTCAAGTCCATCTAGTTTTCACTTTGAGTAATTTTCCTGATGCAAGTGTGGTATTCATTCATTCATCCATCCACTCATTTATTTCAGATTGCTGAAGACTTACTATGGTTTCTGTGGGCCCTGGGCCACAGGCTGGGTGCAGCAGCTTTGAGAAGCACCCCTGTCTACCTTTCTGGGTGCTGCTGACACCATAGAGGAGAGAACTGGCAGGATTACCACCACAAGTGAGAGAAATAAAATGTGGACTCTCACAGAGGCACAACCCTAGACTGTGGCTTCAACCCCCTGTTACAAGCCAGCCATGGCCTTGAACAATATACATATTTGAATAACCTAACGTTTTCATTTAGGGAGTGTGGGATTTTGCACACAAGACACACGATTACACCAAGTGAAAAACATGCTATCTTTAATAGTCTATTCCTCTTATTTTCTCTTCCCTGTGCACATACACACATGCACACATGCATTCTATGTGATACATTCATTAAAGAAAAAAATAGAAATCTGTGCACTATTAACAAAGAAACAGCCTTGTAAAAACACAAGTTTATTAACATCCCATCCTCTGAATGTACATTGATAGAAAATATAATTAAATCAGTATCTTTTACTACTCACTCAGCATAAATTGTGTCTAGCTCTGCAAGACTGATAGAGTGCATTGTCTGTGCCCATGAAGACAATAGTCTTCTAGGCATATATATATTTTTTAATCTGTAAGAGATCTCCATGCCCAAACCTGGCAAATGGAGGCAGAATGTTGAAAAATTTCATCTCCTTCATACCACCCAGAAATTCTCATCATGCCCATTGTCAGCCTGCTGTGCATGGGAAATGCTCATGAATCAATAGCTGACAAATGGAAGTTCTCATAGGTCACTAATTATTGGACCTCTAGTATTTCATAGCAGTTCAATCCCAGTAACTGAGAGAGAAAGGCAAAGTATCCTATTACCTGAACCATTTAGTCTCTTTAAACAGATGCTGTCAGTCTTTTTGGACTACTACAGAAAAATACAGTAGCCTAGGGGAGGGCTTATACAAGATTAATATGTTTCTCACACTTTTAGAGGCTGGAAGTCCAAGATCAAAGTGCCTAAAGAGTCCATGTCTGGTGAGGGCATGCTTCCTGGCTTGAAGGTGGCTGCCTTCTTGCCACCTCCTCACATAGCCTTCCCTTGATCCAGAAGAGAGAGATCTGATTCTCTTGCTCTTATAAAATCACTCATCCCAACAAGGGGCCCTGCCCCCTTGACCTCATCTAAACCTAATCACTTCCCAAAGGCCACACTTCTAAATACCATCATATTGAAGTCTAGGGCTTCAACATAGGAATTTGGATAGAACACAAACAGTCAGCCCATGATAGCTACTATAATCTTTCCAGGCTAATATGACCCCTGAAGTTCATCTCTTCTAGAATTATAGACTATCGAAATGGTGCAGTTTAGTTTTGACAGACTTTTAAAATAAATAACCAAATAAAATGCACAAAAGAAACTTACCCAAACTAAACCAGACCAAGCTTAAAAGACCCCCATGACATGCCTCCACCACCAGCCTTGTACAACATGAACAGGCATGCCCATGCAGAGCTTACTGTGACTCTGGGTTTTCCTCTTGTCATGGTTCTGGTACTGGCACTGAAGCACCCATGGCAGCACATGACATCACATGGCCAAAGCTTCTAGTCATAAACCTCATAGCAACTTTTTCCAGGATCTCTGCTCAAATTCTCCCATGCATTTCCACAGGAGCTTCTCTGAATGTTTTGCTTGGAACCTCATGGCTGCAGCAGAGGACCTAGAAGTTTGATTTAAATCTTAATTTTTCTACAGACTTCCTTTATTCTTCTCTGATTCAGTTTCTCTTAACATCGCACATGAGCTAATGCATAAAGATGGTGCTGGAAACAATGGCAGATGCTCTCTGAGAGACAGGCATTCCAGCTTCCATGTAGGATCTCTTTAGGTCAGCTTCTTACAATGAAAGGCAAGGACGTCTGGTGTCAACTTAAAATCTACAGTGCCTGTATGATCAGGAGAACTCTGAAGAAGGGCATGGACTAAGAGAACAACCCTTTCTGCCGCTCTTCCCTGGTAGAAGTTAAAGACATGAGAGACTGTGGCTCAGATTTCCCCAGAGACATGAAAAGTGATAGGGGTTGTCCTGCCCTCTCATGGGATGTGTAATTTCAAGTTTAGAGGTAAATTTTCTCAATCACCCTTTTATCCCGTTAAAACCCTAAAAATGAACCCTGAGGAAAACAAGACATGAAAGTGGAATCTTTACATACATAGGAGACTTTGTCGCACTCAAAGGGTACATGTTTCTGATGGATGTAAGGGGTAAGTCTGGCTGAGGAGTGCCTGAACTCCAGGGCCTTTCCGTGTGGCTGGCGGAAGCTACATGGTCCATTGTGACCTCTGAAAAGAGGCCCTTGAGCTGGACTTTTGCTCTTCCCAACCCAGAGGAGCTGTTAATAATGGGTACTTCTTTAAGTGTACATAGAGTCGAAAATTTCTTGGCTGGTTCAGGAATTAATCAATTAACTGGCATAAAATTAAGAGTCACCATAGAATATAAAGTGCTTACTGTGAAAATCTTAATTCTCCAAACTTGATGCCCTTCTTCAAATTCTGTTCTGATTGTTTTGTAATCAGCAGTGGCGAGTGCCAACTTGTGGGCTCATTGAAGAGAACATTTGTAGACCCTGGAACTATGGTGGCTGGAAATGGCTCTCAGGGCAGTGTAGGAATGTCCAGACCTGTCTCTTCTTTCTCTTCTGACCGAATTAGAGCATTATTTTTCCCTTAGCCCATCAGTTTTATGAAACACTCTAACTCATCATCAAAGTACTTATTCCCAGTACATTAATGAAATAAAACTTCCCCAGTCAAGATGAAACTTCTGTTACTTTCCTGCAGAGGACTAACCTCAGGGATAGGGGAAGGGGGAAGTGGGCAGCAAAGGTATGACACTCAATGAAGTTACTCCGGATAAATTCTTCTGATCAACTGTGTGGGATCCAAACACACAGCTGGACAGCAGAGCAAGACTGGAACTGCAGTTGCTGAAAGCAGGTGATTCTCACACAGTGATTCTCTCACAGTGAGCATGAGCAGAGCACCAGAGAAAGTAGATAAGCCCAGGACCTGGACCTCAGGCTGCACTCTCTGTCCAGGAGTAAAAGGAAGAAGAAGAAGAAAGAAAAAAATGCAGGAGAAGGAGAGGAGGAGGAAAAGAAAGAGGAGACAAAGAAAAAAAAAACATATTTAGAAATTAAAATATAATGTACCTACATGAAGAAAAGCTTTTACATAGTAATAAAATGAATACTATATGGTTCAACCTATATGAAATCAAGGGCTAAACTAATCAAGGGCTAGTATGTTAGTATAAGTCAGGATAGTGGTACCTGAAGGGGAAGGTTAATTGTAAAAGGCATCAGAGAATGTTCTGGGTGATGAAAGTATCATATATTTTATTTTGCTGGCAATTCCTTAAATGTCTGTAATTGTCAAAACTCAGTGACCCACACACCTAAGACCTGTGTGTTTTACTGCATGCAATTTATGGCTCAACAATAATAATTAAAACAATGCTTTCTTTACCTACTGTATTATTAGAGTAACACTTGGTCATTTCAATATTTTGAAACCAACTAGCCTGACAGCAGCTGGTTTTCAATTCCAGGTTTCCTGAGCATCCTCTTGTACCTGCAACACAATAGAGTTATGAGTAAATAAATAGTAGTGGCAGGCACACGTTGGAGCATTCATTTAATGTGTGAATCGCAAGGTTATTTTTGTAGCTGTGTCCTGCCTTCCCGTGTGGAGGATGATTTATGGTTTTCAGCTGAGCTTCATCATCATTGTTCTCACCTTTGTTTCCATCATAGTTAATTAAAGGGAAGGTCATTGTCACCTTATGTTTTAAACCTTCTTAACATAATATATCACCCCTGGTACACTTTAATAAGGGGATTTGTGAAGGAATGGTGTAATAGGAAAAAAGTTTACGGCATAATCCATCCTGTTCACAATTACACTTTAGTGATTGCACATAATGAAAGTTAATAAGTAGACAAAATGAAGGTCCGTCTTGGGAGTCATTCGAGTGTTGATTAATTGGCTGGGTGATGTAATGGAACAGGAAGATACCTAGCTTTTCTAAAAGGCAAGCAACTGTGGCCAAAACAAACTCTATTTAAAGGACAATCTCTCCTTTTTCCCCTCACAAATTGTTACCCCCAAACGATATAAAATTAATTAAACAACTGTTTATGACATTCCTTCCATGTGCCAGGCATAATGCGAAACCTGGGATGTAAAGGGTGAAGCAAGATATCATCCCTGTCCCCAAGGGGAACATAGACCAGTGTAGGTTCAGATTCAAAGGAAGGACAAATTATTTATTCTAATGGTTACTCCCGGGGATACTAGAGTTAGTTAAGATTCATAAGAATGACTGAAATAATATTTAGCACGCCAAGCACATCTGCCAAGAAAATGTTAAACCCGTTCTCCAAAGCCATTTATTTTATTTAACAAACACTTATAGAGTACTTACTAAAAGACAGGTATTGCTCTGAGTGTTCTCCAAACATTAAGTCATTTAATACCTACAACATTCCTAATGAAGAAGGTATCATTATTTTCCCTATTGCATAAATGAGGAAACTGAGGCACAGGGTGGTTAAGTAATTTACCCATGGTTAGGTAGTTCTACAGAACCTGAGCTCATATCCACCAGGCTATGCTAACTTTAAAATAAGGTTCTTTTGAAGGTTTCAGAAAAATCATGTTTTTTTTTGTTGTTGTTGTTCAATGTTTCAATTAAAAGGGAGTCCACATGAAGACCTTCTAGGATTTTGTATCTCTAATAGTAAGTAATTTCTGGTCCTGCTGAACTGCACAACTCACCTATTGGCCCAGCGTAAGTAAAATGCTGACCCAGTTAAAATTCAGGAGAATGTGAAGCAAGATGAGAAAACGTGTTTTAAAACATATCCTCCAACTCACTTGCAAAAGGAAAGTGGGTACGTCACACCCAGGACGAGGAATATCTAAAGTGAAACTTCGCACAGCAAGAAAAATGTCACAGAGATTATGATAGAAGGGGTTCATCAATGGCCACTATTCTCTGGTCAAGTTATAAGCAGGCCCATCTTTGATCTGTGTTCCCCTAGGATAAAGTTGCATGCAAGTTTGCATCATGCAAAAGGTGAATGCAGACTAAGAAATACCTCCAATGGCCAAATAATAAGTTAGATAGTGTGGTGGGCAGTTTCTAAGCTAGACTCTGTGGCCCCTGCTCTCTGGTGTTCACACCTGTGTGTAAACCCCTGCCTTGAGTGTGCACTGGACCTAGTGACTCACTTCTGGCACGTAGAATGCAGCAGAGGTATTGTGAGTTAACTTGGAGACTAAGTTACAGAGGCAGCAGCTTTCATCTTCTGAACTGTCTAACTAGTCCACTCTGATGAAGACAGCTGCCATGTCATGGCCAGCTCTGCCAAAGGCTCATAAAATATGCTGAGGTGAACCCTGCCCAAAGACCAATGAGAAACTGAGGTCTCAGACCAACAGCCTGCAAGGAACCCAGTCCTGCCAACAACCACGGGAGTTTGATTGGAAGAGGATCCTTCCCCTGGTGGGATTCAGCTGAATAACCTTGCTACAGCTTCATGAGACACCTGGAGCAGAAGCACCCACATAGGTTGCACTCACACTCCTGAGATAAGACATATTGGTTGTTTTAAACCATTATGTTTTAATATAATTTGTCATGTAGCGATGGGTAATAATCCCACCTTTCTATCAATACACACTTATTTTTCCAATACATTCCAAGGATCTAGGGAAGAGAGTAAAGAAGAGGTGAAATGAATGTTTTACCTTCAAGGAGTTTGCATCCTTAGTGGAGGGCAGCAGACTCCATAATCATAAACATTTTCTGATAAAGTATTGTCATCTCGGCAACATGGAACAAAGGGACACCTATAAACTTGTGCAAAAAGGGTGCTTGATATTTACCAGTATATTTATGCTTCAATTGGTGTCAGTAGAGCATAGAAGTTTAGAAGCACCTTGAGCAGACCATTTTCTTAATTTTGAAGGTGGAGAGACACCTGATAAATTTGGGTGTGTCACCTGGAAATCGGGAAACACTTGAGCATGCTTGTTCTTTCATTCATCACCAATCTTTTTCTCTGCATTTTAGCTGTAATCAAATAGCAAAAGAATAAGAATGGCCTGAGAAAGAACAATATGAAGAATGACGTCTCTGCTTTTTTTTCAACAATTACTAATTTAGCAGCTCTGTGCACCAGTCCCTTCTTAGGCTGCCTGACTTTGTCCACCTGTTGTCTGTCTAAATGCTGTAAAGAACACTAAGTAGGCTTCACATGTGCAATCCCAAGTTCCTTAAAAGTTATATTAATACTTCCTGTCTTCCAATGGGAACATCTGTGTATGACAGAAAATCAGTAATTCTTTCCTAATTGGTATCTTCAATAGTTACTCGTTATAAAACACTTCAAAACACCCAGGATACTGGGTGTATATCAGTTTGTTTCTTTGGGAAATGTTTCTACATATCAATATAAAAGCAGATTTTAAGATATATAAGCTATATTTTGAAACATTGGTACAGTGGGATTCTTTTTGTTTTATTGGTGTAGTGTATAGAACAAAAATTCATGACAACGGTCCATGGATTTTATCCATCAGAGACTATAAATTAGTCTTATTTGAACTTGCACAAGTCAGTTTCTTGCCAGAAGATCATTTCATGGTCTGTAAGGAGGGAAATGGGAAAATGGCTCAATGGGCTTTTGAGGCAAAACAATCTTTTGGAGTTTGTACTGAGAACTACCCGGCACTACTTATCAGCCACATGGCCTTGAGTTAGAGATAATCATTTCGAGTCTTGTTTTTTGTTAATGTGTAATACTCATCTCATAAGAACTTAAAAAAATAACTTTTGCAAAAGCAAAAAATCAAAAAATTGTCAGAGAGTAGGTGTTCAATTTATGGTGTTTATTATTTCTGTTTCTAAATTCTGTGATTGTTATTTACATTTCTATTGTAGTACAGTGGTGATCCTGAATTTCCACATGAAAGGTAAAATTCTACACCTAAGCAATCGGGATATAGGGAAATATAATATAGCTTAAGATCATTGTAACAGTAAGTTTGTGAAGTCAATGAGTTATGGCATACTTTGATACCATTCATCCACAAACAAACAAACAAAACTGAGAAAGACCCCCAGGTGAGCCTGTGTTCATTCATCTATCTGCTCTGTCCCTTGGAGCCATAGGTGACATAAGTCAGCATACAGTAAACATAAAATGACTGGACTATTTATTGCCTTTTAAAATAGCATTAGGAGCACTGGCCAGTAGCACAGTGGATAAGGAACCTACCTGCAAACCCAAAGGTCACTGGTTCAATTCTCAGCCATGGCACTTAACCAGATTGGTTGCAAGCCAGGTCTCCAGTCAGGTCTGTAGCTGGAGGCAGGTAAACAGCAACCATACACTGATGTCTCTCTCCCTCTCTGCCTCTCTCCCTTCCCCTCTATCTAAAAATAAAATGTCAAACATAAATAAATAAATAATAAATAAATAGCATTAGAAACTTCATCCCTTTTAATTGCTTCTGGGAAGGCTTTAGGTGATAGAATTCCCCTTGGATTCCTGGTTAAAAGGACATTTCCTTCATCTTAGACATCTTTATCCTTTTCTTGCTCTTTTGGTTTACACTGAGGAACAGAGAAATTATTATACATGGGTCGAGTTCCAACTTGACTCCATTGTGTGTGTGTGTGTGTGTGTATGTGTGTGTGTGTTTGTGCATGTGTGTGTTTGTGCAGACTCTTTGAGCTACTCTTCTTATTCAATAAGTATGACACAGTGATTAGTATGACTGACTGTAATCTTCAGTCTCTAAAGATTCTGAGATGTCAGTGTGTTAATGTGCATGCTTATATCATGACTGAAATTCATACCTTCATAGCAAGTCATGAAGAAATGCTGAGTCTTGGCCACAGGAAGCAGAAAGCAGGGTTGCAGGTGATGGAAGCAAATTCTGTGAGCATAATTAGGACAGTAGATTTAAGGTCTGGTAGAGCTTCCTGCTCCTGGAAAGTTTCTATTAATTTTTTCTTTCTTATCATTTGATCATATTTTCTTATTTCTTTGCATGCCTCAATTTGGAAAGCTGGACATTTTGAATATTATAATGTAGCCAGTCTAGACATCCTTCCCTGCAGTTTATTATTGCTGCCAAATGTGGGATGTTATCTGACTGTTTGGTAGTTTCTCTAGTTATTTTGGCTATGAAACCAAGGCAAGGCTAAGTTGAATTTCTTTGTTTTCTCAATGGCATCATGTGTCTCACAAGGGAAGCAATGGAGGGCTATGACTTCAAGCAAGAATAAATAAAGCCTCACTTGTATCTGTATGAGCACTCACCAGCGAATCCCCACACCCATTTAAATCTAAAGTAAGGCAGGATTTGGTGAACTGCTTTTGAAATCCAAGTGAAGAGGTTAGACATACTATATCTAGCTCTGTTTCCTTGACAGAAACAAACATGTATGAGACAATGACCACCACAGAATCCCTCAGGATGGAGGTGCTGCTTTTAAATATACCTTAGTAAGGCCCTTTCTCCTTTCTGTTTTGCAGAAGGTAAACAGTTATCCAAAGGGAAGCTTCTCTAAGTGTCCCAGATGGCTAACTGCCATGGACACAATGCTCTGCCTCTCTCCTCCAGTTACCCATAAGGGACACCCTGAACTTCTCAATAAGAACCTGGACACAAAGTAGAAGTCAATGGGGTCTCTGTTACCCAAACCACATGGCACAAAATCTTGGGTGTTATTTGACAATAATCTAAACCTCTCATGTAATATTTTTAATTATACTCAATGTGATTTTCAAATAGCTTTTGACCTTTTCCATATATTGCCTTGTAAATTAATCAATAAAAATGTACGTTTTGAGGATTACCAAACTGCTTTAAGCAATGACTTATATAGAATGTTCTTTTGTTTTCAATCTTTCACTTAATTTAATTCACCAAACTTTTCTCCAGCTTTGATCTTCGACTTAAAATTTCAGTTGGGGTATACTTTGTCAAGTTCACACTAATAAAAACAACTGAAAGAATAACCAACTTATCAGGAATGAGGGTCTGCTTGGTATTCTATCAGAATGCTGTCCACTGGACTACAAAGTGCTATTTTTCTGAGGTTTCCAACTGACCTAACCTTGAGTACTGAGCTTTTTTTTCTGGTATGATCTTGCTGGTTTTTTTAGTTATTTTTTTATTTTTTTTATTTATTATTGTTGTATTACAATTGTTTCATTTTTTCCCCCATTTCTCTCCCCTGTCCTACCCTCCCCAACCCCTCTCCAACAGCTTTTAAAGTATTCTTCATGAATATAAACACCTTACAGAGGATTCTCACACAAGTAGCTTCTGTTTCTCCCACTGTCTCCAGTGACCAGAATTAGTCTCTGAAATTTTATGCTTGATTGAAATAAAAGGTAGTTTGCCTCTTGAATGGGTAACCAGCTTTCTATGATAATGGGTTATAAGAGGTTAAAGTTGTTCTATTTAATCTAAGGGTTTTTTGGCATCTCATGGTTTACACTAATAATTCCTACATCAACCCAATTTCTAATTGATGGCACAGACTATAATTTCAGGTTTGCATATTTGGTTATCTTGGCTTTGAGTGCCTATATTTTATAAATGTAATAGTTTCAGGTTGAACATTTTATGTTTTAGTCTCCATTTCAGAGATGTGAAATATTACAGTACCCACCAAGAGTAACTTTATTTATTTATTTATTTTTATTTTTAAAAAGTATTTTATTTATTATTTTTAGAGAGAGGGGAAAGGAGGGAGGCAGAGAGGGAGGGAAACATCAATGTATGGTTGCCTTTCACCTACCTCCAGCTACAGACCTGGCTAGAGACCTGGTTTGCAACCTGGGTATGTGCCCTGACTGGGAATTGATCCAATGACCTTGGGTTCACAGGCCAGAGCCTATCCACTAAACCAACAGCCAGGGCAAGGAGTAAATTTAAAGTGCCATCAAGTTTATTTGATGACTGCTCATGTTTGTATAATCAATTAATTAATACTTAACTCATTTGATACCAATTAGTTTACATTAGAAATAAATTACCATTGAAAGTAATTGTCTAAGAATAAAAATGATAGCTTCTCAAACATTAGAAATTCTATTGACAACATGCATTTTGGCTAGTCTACAAAATAATTGAATATGTAGTTTTGAACCTAAATTTATAATGTAAATGAGCCAGACAACATTTCCAAGAACACAGAAATCAATCACCTACTGTATTTACTTGTTTTTTATTGCTTCTGTAACAAATTACCACAACCTTAGGACAAACTTAAGACAACACACATGTATCATTTACTAGTTCTGCATTTGGAAGTCTGACACAGTTGAAGGAGTTAGGAGAAGGGGAGAGGTCTCTCCTGCTCATATTCCTGTTTTGAAAAGTTTTGTGGTCATGGTACCACTGGCAAAAATGAAGGAACAAATTTGGAAATGAGGTCAGGAGTTGGTTTGGTTTTAGAATCTGACATCTTTTTGTTAAATATGACCATGAAACTATACCAGTGTTTACTGTGATGTGCATATAAACCTTCAAATGACCAAAAAGAAAAAAAAAAAGAAAAAGTTACTGGAAGACATAGAACTGAGGAAAAGATAGAGACCATCAGAGACAGTTTGGAGGCAGAAGGAAGGGGCCCTGGATGCTCAGAAAAGAGCTTTGCATTCCAACTCCAGGAGAAAGACAGTGAAAGTGCTGATAAATCTTTCAGAGCTCACTGAATATCTTAAAGCCTAGATGGGACTTAAAAAATCCTATGTGTTACACTGTTGGTGGGAATGCAGGCTGGTGCAGCCACTGTGGAAAACAGTATGGGGTTTCCTTCAAAAACTAAAAATGGAACTGCCTTTTGATCCAGCAATTCCACTACTTGGACTATACCCAAAGAAGCCTGAGACACCAATTCATAATAACCTATGCACACCTATGTTCATAGCGGCACTATTTACAATAGCCAGGTGCTGGAAACAGCCTAAGTGCCCATCGGTGGATGATTGGATCAAAAAACTTTGGTACATTTACACAATGGAATTCTATATGGCAGAAAGAAAGAAGGAACTTGTACCCTTTGCAACAACATGGATGGAACTGGAGAGTATTATGCTTAGTG
>PVIW01001640.1:0-14681 GCA_004026585.1 Noctilio leporinus | reverse complement strand
AGGAGGGGGGAGGCAGAGGCAAAGAAGGGGAGCAGCTTAGACAAGAACCTAGTATAAAGGAACCATGGACATGGACAACAGGTGGGATTGACTTTGGGGGGAAAGGGTGGGTGGGGTGGGGGACAGAGGGGAGCAAAAAAGGGATGGATGTAATACAACAACAATAAAATTAAAAAAAAAAAAAATCCTATGTGTTTGTTAATTTTATGCCATTCTCCATAGGCCATAGTACACCCAGGTAGTTAAATATTATCCCTGGTATGTCTAGATAATTCTGGATAAGCTTAATATTTGACTCAGTCAACTGAGTAAAACAGATTGTCCTCCCCAATGTGAGTGGTTTATCCAGTTCAGTAAAGACCTAAATGAAATAGAAGACTGGATAAAAAAGAATTCTCCCTCAGAGGCTGTCTTCAAGCTGCATCTTCAGTCTTCTCCTGCCGTCACACTTGAACTGGAACTGGAACTATATCACTGGCAGTCCTGAGTCTAAACTTCTCAGCCTCCACAGTCACGTGAGCCAATTTCTTACTATAAACATACATGTATACTATTGTATGTTCTTGTATTTACTGAAGAATCTTCACTGAGATACGCAAATTAAAGTTAAAACAACTAAATGCACATTACTCCCGTATTAGGTTTAAAAAATTCAACTTTCCATTTATAGTGCCATAGTTCAAGCTGTTAACTAGTTATGGCATGCAGAAACTGTGTCTGGAATAGAAAACCTTTCTGTATTATTTAACGCTTGCTGTGTTGAGAGCTCTTACTGAGTAGGGCTCTTAACTGCCATCACCAGTATAGATGGAAAGGTATCATTGATCATGTCTGCTCACTTTCACACTTATGATCATTGATGACTCACATTTTAATAAAAAATCTATTGAAAAATGAACAAAACAATGATGTGGTTCTTATTTTCACTTGTTAGCTTTGAAATCTCTTAAATATCTTTATCTGATCATCATTCTTATTCCCCTCTTGTTTCTCACAGCTTGCTGTTTATTACAACTGTCTGTTTGCCATGACTCCCTGTGTTTCGCAACTCCCTTGGTATCACAACTTCATGTGTCTCACAACCAGTGACTGAAAAGACCTAGGCTATATTCCAGCCATGTCCCACCCACCCCCTGTCCCCAGCTTCACCCTAGCATCCTCTTCAGCAAAACTTGTTATAACAGAACACTAGGCAGAATTCAATCCCTCCATCTACCTTGTGTCCTCTCTGTCCTCATTTCCTGTGCTATCCAAAAATTCTAGCATGATACCCTAATGCTTGGCCAGTGTAGTATGAAACCCTCACCAATAAAAGGCTTTGAAATTGTAAAAGTCATTGAGAAAGACTAACTTTAATTTTTTCTTAGCTGCAATAAATCTTTCTCAGAGAAACAAATTCTACCACTGAGAAGAGAAAAACAGTAAGGTGCTTACCCAATCCATTTTTAAATGTGGAATCAATAAAACCTACTAGCTAATTGTTTCTGGGTTACCTTTAAAATGGTTCTGAGGGAAGGGTCTATGTACATTAATGCATGCAAATAATTCAGCATTTAACAACAGCATGAAAATTTTCTCAAAGGAAGAAACATATACACATGCTTTCTCATATGCTCCCTAATTTATCATTGTATTCTCCTAAACTCTAAGGCACTGCATTTTAGGGTTCTAGTTAATAAATCAAAACAGCATATTATCTGAAATTAGGAACCAGACAGGACAGCAGCTAAAATTAATTCACCATAGTAATCTCTTCCTAAGAAATTCCCTGAGGGAAGACATTATATGCCCATTTCCATGGGCAGAGATTTAAATATATCTCTCCTGTTAGCTGTATATGCCTAAATCCCTGTGCATTAAAATAAAAATGTACCTGTCCTCTCAGAAGGAAAACCTAGAAGTCTGCACTACCCTCCAAACGAGTCTAATTAAACTTAATCAAGTGACACATCTACATTTTAAAATCATATTGAACATTTGAGAGAGAAAACAGGTCAAAGAAAGATGTGCCCATGTATATTCCCAAACTTTTCAACCCTTGCTTCCCCATTGAAAAGAAAGCCCAAACAGAGAGCTATCAACACAGATACAAGCATACGGAAATCCAATCATCCTAACCCCTTCATTTTGAAGTCACACACGCATAAATAATAGCTGTGTTCAACAGAAGTGCTGTTAAACACTGGTACCCAAATTCCATTTCATTTCACCTCCAGTGGGTTTGGGGTGGGGGGCACTAAGTGGGCTTGGGTTAGTTGAAGATAATGCGATACGGAGCTTGAAGCCCTCCTTGGATTTCAAACAGGTCAACTTGTCAAAGCTTTATGTGGAAGCCAATTACATTAATTTTCCACAGCAGCCAAATACATATTTCATTTCCATCTCCCACAAGAGATGGGGTCCAGGGATCCTGTTTCGAAAGGCTCTTATCACTAAGTAACATTCATACCCCCAAAGGAACCCTTAGCAGCCGGTGGCCCATTGATGTGATTGAGCAAGGCCCAGGCTGCCCCACGCTGCCACAGAGCACTTCCAGCTGCACGCGCTCAGGGACAATGGGCGTCCACGTCGGCCACATTGTCAATAAATTTCAATTACACTAATTGCCAAGAGTTCAATGAGTGCACTTTGAAAAGGGGGAGAAAGGAATATAAAAAAGGGAGCTTATGCCTTGTAGGGCTAAAGAAAAGGAAGTAATAAATAGTCTGTGTTTTCTAATGGGGGCATTCAAGTATTTTTCAACATGGCTTAACCAGATTTTACAAGCTGTTTCAGCTTCAGGGATCCTGTTTTACATTTCTTTGTTACTGTCTCCAAACAACATATACAGAAACTCAATTATGTGGCATTATATTTCAGGGGAGATTTAATTTCTAAGTTTTTTTTGGTTGTTTGTTTGTTTGTTTGTTTAACATCAATTTGCTCTGCTTGGATGGGCCATGTGCTGAGTGAATTTGGGGAGGGCGTTTTAGGAACAAACAGGGCTGCTTCAAGTACTAAACTACTAATCCATACGATGGCACAGCACCCAGGGTAGAGTGTCCCTGTTACATACCTACCCTCAAATAGTTTAAGAAGTTTAAAAAGAAAGTCCTCTGGTGCTCCAATGGTCCCAAATCAATGTAGCTGGGTACTGTAAGATGGTGGGGTCTTGACCAGTTTTTCACAATTACGTAAGTCATCATTATCATTCACTCACTTCGGTAGTCACCAGAAGGGACAGAGCCAAAAGCTAGAATGGATCCATACCATTTAGGAGTTTGAGTGGCTCCCCCATACCAGTTTATTACCATAGCCTCATTGGTATTGTAGCTCCGGAAAGAATATTAGGTGTGGAGGTATATTCATCATGCGGCTATCAGCCAAAGGATCCAAACACTGGAGGCGTTCATGTGGCCCATCATCTTGCTGAAACCTTTGCTGGCCAGGGCATTATGAGAAACCACCTGCTGGTTTCTCCTAGAGCTGTGTTTAAAGGAAATAAGTTAGGCTTCCTTCCCCTGGAGGTGTCCTTTATTGCAGCTCGTTGCTGCAGGAGGAGTGTAGGCATGGAGCCAGCACTGGTTTTAACCACAGCCTTTAACCTGCACAGATCATTTCTTCATTTGTGAAATGGAGATAATAGCAAACCTCTTATTTAGAGGACACCGCACCAGGCGCTGTACTAAGTGCTTTATGGGTATTAACTCACTTCATCCTCAGATGGAATCCTCAGGGTCATCTTTGCTCATCTTCTGACGTTAAAACCCAAACGCCAGAGAAACGTGACGTTAGTAAATTATGCCTCAGTAATACTTTAAAGTCATTGTATTGCCTCTTCCTAAGATATTTTCATTTTAAACGGTATCTCTGCTCAGTGAATGAAAAGCTTTGTGCTCAGTAAAAGGGGTTTTAAGCATCAAGAAGCAGATGGAGAAATTGTAATAGCTTGATCTTTGGAAACATGGTGCTTAATTACACCCAGGGAAGATTAACGAAAACAAGTGAGGGTCATGACAGCCCTTCTGAACACATCCAGGGGAGGCAGTCACTGGGCTTCACTCAGTGAGGGGCTGTGTCCTAGTGACAAAATATGCAATAGTGCGGTACGTGATTTTGTGAATGCCTCATTCGAATGAGCTGTCTCTACTAAGGATGAATGCAGGGCTCTTTTTAATATGGCTCACTGACTTGTCAGGCTTCGATGTGCCTTTAGTTAGTGGTTTGTTTGGTTACATGACCCATCCTCCCAATCTTCCCAGCTCCTTTGTGGCAGAAGGGTCACTTCTGTGGTAAAACAATTATGAAAAACAATGGAATGGGAAAAGTGAGAAAGGGGTGTTTAGGTCCACTGGACACTTTGTTCCTCAGAGTGTATGAAACAAAGCTCAGAGATGTGTGTGTGTGTGTGTGTGTGTATCAGAGACTTACTTTCTTGTAAATGCTTATAAAAATGTATACAACTATACTTTGAAAGAAAATGAGGTAATTTTTAAAAAGGTACTAATGAAATGTGCCTTATTTCCCAAAAGCTGACTTACCTTTGCCCTGGAGCTTCTGCTGCCCAGCAAGAATGGGCAGCATGTTTTCTTGCGGGGGGGGGGGGGGGGAGGCTGGTCCCCCAAAATGCAATGGTGGCTCCTGTTGTTGGCAATCTCAGAAAGCCATAGTTCCAGGGACCTCTTATTAGCTTAAGTGCTGTGAAAAGATAACATCTTGTCACTTATTTATAGATTTGGGATCAGCTCTTACACGTCTATTCATATAGTCCACCTTAAGAAAGAATTCAGGCAAGTTCCTTTCAGGGAATAGGGAGAAAATAAATAAATAAATAGATAGATATTTTTGCAAAGAATAAAGGGAAACTCGGATCGATTAATAAAATTCAGGTTATGAGTGCAAACGTCCAGATGATTGGATATGATTATTCAGGAAGTGATCAGTAAGATATGAGAGAAAATGCCTTTTGCATTGGGGGAACAGGAGTTCAAAGTTATGTAGAAACAAGAAGACTGCATTGTAGCTTTAAAGAGATACTTTACACTTTAGGAATTAGGTGAGACCAATCCTGCTGAGCCCAAAGCAAATTAATCCACCCCATTTAAGAAAACTGAAATATATAAACTATCATGAAGAGAGAGGAGAAAAAAAAAAAAAAGACTAGCCAGAAAAAGGTTATTTTGATTTGAAATGTAGCATGCTTATGTTTAAGGGGGTTAAATAGTTTCATGATGAACACTTAGGGAAGTTATTTATTTTTACATGTTGGGTTTCTTAAGTTTTTTTTTTTTTTTTAAGTTGGATTTTCTCCTACCATAGGTCTGGGTCCTCTTTTTTTTTTAGTATTTATTTAATGTAGCATACGTTGGTGTCATCAGCTATTAAGTATTATGACATTCTGATCAATATCTTTGGAAAAATCCATTGAGATAGAATGAAAAAGTATCCTTCCAGACCTTGACGAGTGTGCAATATTAATTCGCTCAAAAGACTGCACACTTTACTCAGGCAGGACCAAGCCTCAGGGAGCATTTACCCACAGGCATTAAATGATGGCAGTTAAGAATATTGCTGTCTTGGCCTTCAGGAAGGTTAAATGCGCCATGAGAACTGTTGTCTTGTGTTATTTCAAGACAAAGAGCAGGTCTGAATTATTATTTCCTAATCTTGACCTTGTTTATTTTTAGAGAAAACTATCCCTCAGCTTTGCCCTGAGTTCCCAGTGATAATAGTATCATTGTCTTATTATAACAATGATGATAATAGTGGTGACAGTCTCACAAGGTAATGCTTTCTGAGATCTTTCTGTGTGCCAGATACTGTGCTAAGTATTTTTGCGTGAACAATTGTATTCAAGGCTTTAAAATTCCCCATGGGGTAAATATTACTACTAATTCCATTTTACAGAGAGGAAGTATGAATTTAGAAGACATACATAATTTACTTTTAATAACACCACTAGTACATAGTGCAGCAGCAGATTTTGAATGCAGACCACCTATTTGCTCAAGCCTGGGTTGTTAACCACTTGATGCTGAGCTTCTTCTATCCCTTATGAATGCATTGTCCATGGAGCCAGGGTAAGCAGGTTGCACAGGTTAAAAACAATACAAGCTTTGGGTGAGCATCTTTCCCTTGAGACTCATTAATTCCAGCAAGGCTGGTGAGCTGACACGGAGATGGATTTTTAATGTAACATCCCAGGATGGGCGAGGGAACCAGATTCTGCCAGCTGAGTTCAGGGTCTCCATCCCCAAATACACCTGTACACATTGAGGCCACCTGCTTCACCTGACACGTGGATCCCAGGCTCCTCTGAGAAACTCAAGCAAGTTTCCTTGGCTGAACTCAGCTACTTGGTTTTACTCGGAAACATCCTGAGGGAGCTTGAGGATGACCTGAGTTGCCCAGACAGCTTCGTTTGCCTCTTAATTTTGTTTTGCTTTTCTACCAGAGAATCCGAAATGTGTGACTAGAAGCAGGAGCTGAGACATCATTGCCGATGGTAACAAAAAAGAAAGCCTGAATGGAAGCTGTAGGCAATTTATCTGAGATCTCTTAGGGTGTAATTCACACTCGAGATTTCCAATACGCCCATTTGATGTTTGCTTCAATACAAACAGAGCGAGTTGTGTCTCTGAGTGCTGAGATTAATGATTTTATAAAGTGCAAGTTTTATTACTTCCATTTTAGAGACAAAAATCTTGTGTCAGTCCCATCCTGTGATCTAATCTCTTGTCCCATTCTAGCAATTTTTTCATTATTACTCTTAAGATGTCTGTTAATCAGGCCAAATGGCACACAAAATTCTCTGCTGGCTTCAGTCTCCCAACACACAGCATGGCTTGTTGGCAGTGCCTTCTATGTAATTCAATGATTGTGTACTTTTTTAAGTGGGAACTAATAATCCTTTATATTTACAACCTTCACAATGGGGGATTCTTCAAAAACTTAAACCACGTTAAATTGTATGCTTTTACCTTTGTTGGTTTAGATTGTTTTTCTAAAACTTCTAGTAAATGCTTAAGGTGTTTTTGAACTCTGAGAAGCAGCAACTCCAGCACACAGGCTAAGTAACCTCCAGAATGTGATGTATTGAACCTGGCAGGAGCCGCTCATTCATCTTTGAAGTAGAGCGGGAGCATCAGTGATTCCGAAAGGCATTACATTAAAATGGAAAGCCCCTGATGGCAATTGAAGGTGGTTTTTTGTTTCTTGTCATCATCCATTTGTATCTGCCAATAGCCTCTAGTTAAATCAATGCTCCTGATAAATATTGCTTGACTGAGGAAATAGAGCAAATCATCATTTCTTAGTAATGGCTATTTATCTCTTTTTTGGATAACATTTATTTTTCAGATGTCTACACACACACACACAATCTGTCCAATTTTATAAGCAATTAACACAGTTTAATGGGAAACTTAAAAATTAAGCCTACTGAATGTGCATGAGTTTGCTTTCTTGACTGTTAATTATTTTATTGAATTAGAGTTCATTATAACTAATTTGATACATAGAAAACATCAGGGGAAGAAGCCACTATTTCCCCACCGCTTGACTATGGGTGCCCTGAATTTCTTACTGTCCCTCTCACTCCACAGGTTTTCACTGGGTACTCACACCTACTCTATGCCAAGGTAGCTCAAAGCACCTTGGTACCTGCAGTCATGGAAGAGAAAGCAGTAACAAATACCACTGCCATCAGTGGAAACCACAGGTGTGATGCATGCTGTCTAGGAAGGCCAGTGTTTGGAATGGTGGGGGGAAGATACGTGAACATGGAGGAAGGCTTTCCTGAGCCAGCGGCTCCGCCTTTGAGATTTCAGTAATGGGGGTCGCTAAAGCAGGCCCGAAAGGAAGCAAGTTCCAGGAAGAGAGAATGCCAATGCCAAAGGCCCTGGAAAATAGTAACTGTGAAGAGTGTAAGGAAGTGCATTGGTGACAAAATGCAGTGAAAAAGGAGTATGGAGCGGATGAGGAAGCTAGAGAGAGGCAGAGCATGGAGGTGCCTGCAGGCCAGATGGCCTATCTCAGGGTAAGGGGAAGCTCTTGAAGGGCTAACCTGTGAGTGGAGGAAAGTGGGGTTTGTATCCATATTTCTATTTCAAATGGTGTCTCCAGCTGGGTTATAGAGGAAAATGGAGACCGTGCAACTGTTGGGGCATGGCGAGGAGTGGAGCAGGTGCTGGTGGTACAATCATGTTTCCTTCCTAGTTAGTTTGGTTTTACCCTGAAGCCTCCTTGCAGACTAAACACATTAATTTTCTGGGATAAACACAGCTAGACTAAAACAATCTAGAATACACACCCCTCTTTTCAGGTTTTGTACTGGATGCTAACAAAAAATGATAAAAATAGATATTTTATAATTTTCAGAGATTTTAAAAATAATTTCAAAGACAAATCAATTGCTTCATTCATGAACGGAAATAACTTTTCCAAAAGACAAAATCTACCAAAAAAAAAAAAGAAAAAGAAAAAAGAAAGAAAGAAAAGAAAAGATGACATAAGAAATGTATGTTGACTTCTAACTAAAGATTCTAGACTGCGTGTGTTTTCTCAATAAGTGTAGTTTCTAGAAGCAGCAGTGCACTTGTGTAAGCCTGCCCCTGGCAAAGATATATATTGAGGGAGCTGCTTTCTTATCTATGCAGCTAGTCTGTGCCATGTGTATTAGTATATAAGTAGGAGTGGTTACAGGTAGATGAACTAGATTATAATTGTGCTCTCATGAAACTCACAGTTCAGAAAACTGGCTCTGATCATGAGATCTGGTTGTGGTTCATTGAAACAGATTGCCATGCTGATTCCGATATGCATCCTTTTTTAGAAATGGTTATGTAACCTGCTTTCCATAGTCCATGCCCTGTGTTGACATTGGCAGAAAGAGATAATACCCACCTTCTCTTGGTGGGTATTATCTTGAGGACCCCATTTACTTGCTGGCTGTTGTCAAGGGTGGATCTCAGTTCCAAGAGGACCCCTGCACTTCCTTGCTACATGGCCCTACCACAACAGGCAGCTTGCTTCTTCAGAGTCAGCAAGGGAAGACTGTTTCTCTTCAGTTTGGTCAGATAGAATAGTAATGGAGTAGGTAGTGTCCCATCACTTTTGTCAAATCATATTGATTAGAAGCCAGTAATATATTCTGTTCATACTCAAGGAGAGAGAATTACAACAGAGCTGATTGATTGGGAATCACTTTAGGGCATATCCACCACAGGGTGTATCCCTTGAACAAAGTGCCAGATGCCCTATCCTCCTTAGCATGAGTTATTTTCTAGATGGTTATATTATCATATTTCATTTATGCAGAAATCTTACCACACCCTACCTCCTGATTAGTCCTCTAGGCATGCCTAGGTGTTTCCTAATAGCATCACAAATACAACTCAGAACTCCGGGGGCACTCCACTGCACCAAATAAAATGTGGTTAACAATGATATTATTGCACAAAATAAAGATATTCAGTTTTATGAAAAAGTTTAATAAAATGAGAGATAAATGCTACTTTTAATGTCATTCCTTTTAAAACATTTGCATAAGGACTTAGAGAAAGAAATAGTATTTATGTTAAAATGTTTCATCTTTATATATTCCAAAAGTTATTACAAGAAATTGTGATAAGACACTTTCACATTCCCACCTGAGAATGCATGCGTCCTGAGCAGGGCCTCCCTTTTTTATGCTAAGAGCTCTCGTGTATTTATATGTATTAAGAATGTGATATGCATTTACTATCATTTAATGAATTCAGAAGTGAATCAATTTTGTCTTTTGACTTTATTGTGGCAAACTCACTGAAGTTCTTTCATTCATCACTCATTTTTATCATGTCCTTTCTACTTGTTAGGAAAAATGTGGGGGCACTAAATGACAGATAATGTCCCCACCCTTGTAGAAATTATGTGCATCTATGAATTATATTTCTCACTGAACCCTGGGCTTATCACATGCACTGTGACCCTGCCCTGCAGAGGTCTACAAGGAGCCCTTTGGCTTGGCAGGATATGTGGTGTTGTGCTCAGAATCCCTGTGATGATGATGCTCTTATAATTTGCACACGCTAGGCAAATGAGCACCTAGTTGTTCTTGCTTTTGTCTCTACTGAGTTTCCTGATCCCAGCTCTCTGCCTTTTACTCTTGGATTTGTTGTTCCTACCACCTAACACTCCACCTTATCTTACCTGCTGTGCTCCTAAGGGTACTTCTGTTGTGCAGTTACAGACTCCCAGTGGTTTTGCAACTTCTTGTCTGCTGAGCAGGAGCTGTGGCATCTTCCTGAGTGTTTCCTGGCTTTTTACTTCACCTTCAGTTTCTCAAACATCAAGGGTGTCCCCTCTCTGTTCATGCCTCTCAGTCTTCATGCCCAGCCTTGCCTTGGCTCCCAGCCCCCACATCCACACTGTCCCCCGCACTTCTGCCAAGGAGTCTGGCCCTCAACATCTAAGGAGCCATTTGTCATCACATAGGTACAGCAAGCTCTGAAGTTCTTCCTCTCAACATATGACTCAGTAATTGCTGGTTTATAATCACTAATTTCTTTTAAAAAATTCTTTAAGGATTATGAAAGACCATTTCCAATGAAACTGACAATGGGAAAGTAAGTGAAAGGTAAACTATACCTTATTTTAATTTTCTTTTCAATAACCCATATGGACATTTGTAAATATCAAGTATCTATACATGGTATGAATTGCTACTTTATCAGACCAATGTGAAGCCGCAATGGTAACGTGACAATGCGTAGAACTCAGGCGATACTGGAGATTCGGTTGATTGACCTCACTATACTTCAGTTTTGAGATCTGTATAACATTTTTAGATAGTTTTTATCAGCAGTTCTTGACTGGGGTGATTTGGCACCCTTCCCTCTTGCTGCTGGGGACACAGAGCAAGTCTAGAGATATGTGTGGTTGTCACAGTTGGGCAGACAGGATGCAATCGGCATTATGAAGGGAAATCAGAATGCTGCTCCAGATCCCGCAATGCCGGGGACAGATCCCACAGCCAAGAATCACCTGGTTCAAATGCCAATGATGCTGAGGTGGAGAAACCCAGTCTTACATAAAACAGAAATAGAGGGACTATTAGAAAAATAGATGAAATATTTGAAAGAATAATAATAATTTTGAAATAATAATAAAATAGAGTATCTTGTTCAAAGTTGTGTGCAAAGTTTGTGCCTAGTGCCGAATGCATTAGATAAGTATTATAAGATATATAATAAAGTATATATAAGATAAACAAAATCTCTTTCTTTGATACTTTTAGAAAGTATTATGTGCAGCAGACAAAGGAAGAAGTGGTAGGGTGGGTGGCCACACAGAAGCAAGGTTATGTGATAAGGAAGAGGAAGGAAGAGGAGAGAAAAAGCCAGCATATTCCAACCACACTACAGATTTTCCCTAAGTGCCGAAGGGAACTGGTAATAAAGCAATGATGACAAACACCTCTTAAGGTACAATAGCTTAGGAAAAGTCATTTTCATGATTTATCCCTCATGTGGATTGTTACTGGTTTACAATAAACCATAATTCTAAAACCTACACATTATCAGGGCTTAACTATTATAAAAAGAAAAAGACAGTTATTTAAAAGTAACTGAAGAAATGGAACAAGAATCTAAGAATGACATCATTCTTTTTCTGGGGTATGATAGAAGTATTGACATTTAGAGAATAAGAAAAACTGGTCACGACTCTTGTCAACAGCAGTGATGCATAAATACAGACACTTAAATTGCCTATATGTTAACACACAGTTACTAAATAAATACTCCCCTTGCTACCTGCCACTGAGAGTGACCTTTTCTCCATCAGAAGGCAAAACACAGCTGTTTATGGTTCCTGTAAAGAGGCCGGTGGGTTGCACCTTCCATTTCCCCAAGTCCCTGGCTAATTTTTCACTCAGACCATCAGAGGCGCCACCTGTTGGCCTGGTCAGCAATATTGCAGACACATTAGACACCTGGCTGAGTCAGTCTGACAGTAATCTGCAGGTATGAGAATTACTTTCACCAGAATTCCAACCAGAGTGCAACCCTCCTGGTGGCAACATGTCCCAAGATATGATCCTGACCATTGATGTTGTCTGGGCCACAAACCTCTGGGACAAGGATGTGACACACGTATCAATGGAATTTCACCAGCCCAAATTGCAGTCATGCTGTGCGAACTTGATTAATAAATTACACAGTTCAGTCTGTGTGATCAGTTTGCCTAGAAAAGAACATGTAAACAGAATCAAACTTGTTTTTTGTTTTATTCATGTATTTATTTGTGTAGTTAGTTTTCTGGTTAGGTCTGTGTATGCTAGTTTACACTAAAAATATTAGCTAATAGAAAGTTTATTGATTTTGATAATTCCAGAATTAATTTTGAAAATCAAAAGATTCTTAGAGAAGTATAAAGAAATAATGGCAGTCAATGAGAATGAAGCCAGAAGTGTCTATTACCTATGAAAAGAAGGACTGGACATGAAACAAGGTCCCTGGTCAGAGGAAGCTCACAATAGCCATACTTTCTGATGTGAGTTGGATGGGAACCTTGTGCCATCAGCAGAGCCCAGGCTTCCTTTCCTTCTGAAGGAAGAGGACACTTCTCAAAGTGCCCACTCAGGAAGCTACGCCCTTCACGGTGTCATGTGCGAGGCCCTGTGATAAGCAACAGGTGCTACAGAAATGAGCTCGCAAGGGTGGGGGCTACCAGTTCCCCTAGGGAGTGAATCAGAGGGAGTTTCAAGCAAGGTGGGGTGTTTGGCTGGGTCTCCAGAAAAAAGCTGCTGGGGTGTGAGGAGTGGGGATCGGGTAGTCCAGGAAAAAGAATAGCATATTCAGAGTCATAGAGGTAGTAAAAAGAACCTGGCATTAGAGACTGCCTGGAATCTGGCATGACCAAATGTGAGTGTGTGGGCAAATAAAGCAGGAGATGCCCTGGGACCCACCACCCACTCTCAATCTCTGGGTCATGTCCCGACACTGCTGTGGCTGTGCAACTGCAGCCCTTGCCCTCAACCTCTCTGGTTTTCTTCATATATGTTAGAAAAGTTAGATCAGAAGGTTCCTTAGGGCTTCCCAACAGGCACAGAATGTTTGATGGTCTCCTTTATGTCCCACAGCAAATTGGCTCTATAATTGGTAAAAGAACAAGTCTTCGCACAAACCCAGAAATGTCTAATATGGTTTTATTGTTAATGTCATACCTACTGGCTCTTAATGCTCAATTATATGTTACATTAAAGCCAAAGGCACTTACAATGTCCCAGTTAAATATAGGCAGCATCATTTTGACTGAAGCATGATTAGTTATGACTGGGGCAAGTGCATCTTTACCAAAATCCCTTTGTCATGGGTTCATTAATTAGTAAAACAATATTAAATTCTTGAGTAATGGGATTCATCTTTTAACTCATTCTATAAAAATGATAGTAAAGTATTTATGGAAAGAGAGAAAGACAAAATGAACAATTAATTTCCATTGGAAAAAATCATTCACAAGCTCAATAAATTATTTCATTCCTACATGTAAATGCTTTTACAGAGGTAAAGCTAAAAAGTGTGTATTTCTCATAAATTGCTGGTCAGTATATGGAATTTCCATATGTATAACATAATTATATGACATTCATATAATTATGAATTATGTCATGTTTTCCCCTGGATTACTTCCTATAAACTAGGCAGTGACAAAACTGTCCTCAGAATAAAAAACTATAACCAATAAGTCTTTCTTAACAGCATATTTTTAAATTAAATGATGAGGGCAAAAATGCTGAACCTTATCACCAATTTTTTTCATAATAGAAACGTTATAATTTTTTCATCTATCAGTACCAATGAAACCATGCTTACCAATACAAATTTAATATAAACTGGATTAAACTCTAGACTCAAATTCTTATTTGCATGAGATAGGATAGAAAAAAAAAAGAAAACTAAATCATGAAGAAATAATCATGCAGAAATAAAATGTGCTATATTACATCAATATATTAATTATTTGACCAAGATGCTTAATTGTCATTTAGAAAAAAAAATTGGGGAATGTTTATATTAAAAAGAACTGAAGAAATACATCAACCAACCATGTAGTTCTACTTAAAAACAAAACAAAACAAAAAAATCTCTCCACCACTTCCACAAGTGGGAAAATGGAGTGGAGTACTTTTAATATGGTTAGGGTAATGGGTTGATATTAGATGCTATTAGTGACTTATTAATTATTTTAGTTGGGGGAATGCCAATTTGGTTATGCAATATAATTTTTCTAAAGTGAAGCAATCTAAAATTCTTAGAGGTTAATTGTCATTATGTTTCAAACTTATTTAAATTTGTTTCACTGGTTCAGCAAATATGTATGTGCATATACGTACAGCTGTGTCTGTTTGTGTTTTTGGAAAGAAACAAAGCCAAAAAATAATATTAACTATCATGGATTCTAAGAGAGCCTGAAGGACTAGAATAATAGCAAGTTTGAAAATAGTTAAAAATGATTAAAGGCAGGCTGGTGCAGCCACTGTGGAAAACAGTATGGGGTTTCCTTAAAAAACTAAAAATGGAACTGCCTTTTGATCCAGCAATTCCACTACTTGGACTATACCCAAAGAAGCCTGAGACACCAATTCATAAGAACCTATGCACACCTATGTTCATAGCGGCACTATTTACAATAGCCAAGTACTGGAAACAGCCTAAGTG